>JABXWE010000520.1:0-46984 GCA_014611495.1 Limonius californicus | reverse complement strand
TTGCATATTAAAAGGAAATTAAGGGGCACCGCAGATATTTGGCGGGACTTCTTACAAACCTTGTAAGTCTGTTCGTTACGAGGCAAGGTTTTAGGATAGCACTTGAACAACCGTTTTGAGGAAAATAACTCTACTGTTGAATAAAGATGATATGAACAGTTTCCAGTATGGGAAAGTCCAGGGAGGCTGTCGCGTCCACTTATTTAATAATTATGCCACGCAAATTATTCAAATTAACAATAGCTTTACATAAGTTGGTAGTTAAAACTTTACGACGTTCCAGTTATTAAACAACAGACAACGATAAGTTATTTATTTTTATTTACACTGTCCTATGTGAACGAATGAATAGGCAATTTGTTCCAATAATTAACGCGGATCGTGGTATTAATCTTCCAGTTACTCTTTCCTGTGTGCCTTTCTTATTTATTTTTCCCAAAACTACTTAAATAGAGTTAAAACTTGCTACAATTTCGTCTGAAAACTGACCAAAATATGTTTGTAACTGGTCTAAATCATATGGTTCTGGGCTAGTATATTTATCTATTACCCAGCACTGAAAACCTTTCAATATATCTAAAAACACAAAACATTACAGAATAGATTATGTCAATATAATACTTAATGAACACAAATACCAGACTTTCAATTGATTCTGTAACGCACTCATTTGAGAACAAAAAGCTTATCCGTCTTAAACATTATGATTGATGCCAATAGCTTTAATGGAATTAATTTTCCAATAAGCGGCGTGCGAGGGATCATCGAACAAAACTGTCACGTGCACGATTATCAATCGGAGTGTCAATTCGGATTAACCATTTCCGTGCAGAAGAATTATGGCAAGTGTTTCCGACGCCAGTATTAGAATTCAGAACAAGCGGAAAACTCGAAATTGGACAACTTGTGTAGGATAAGTTTCAACTACAGCCTCTCGCAAAAACTGGGTTAAGTTCATAATTACCCGTTTAAGTAAGTACATTGTTTGCTAAGCTTGTTGCTCACGTGAAAAGCTTAAATAACCTCTTCTTTAGATTTCATTTCAAAACGAACTTCTAAGACATTCTAGTGCCGGTCCACATGAAATTCTGCGTTGTCTTCCAATTAGACTTGCTTAATTAACGCGTTTTGTGTTTGCACAGTCTCCCTATAATAATAGTTATATATAAATAGAGGGTTGGTCGAGAACTATGTTGTGTTAGATTGTTATTCTGGTTATAACGATGAGAAAAATTATACTTCTGAATTTACTATTTAGTAATGCACGTACGTGTTCCAATTGAAAATAAAATAAGAAAGAAAATAAAAATAAAACCAAACATTGTCACATCCTGTTTTAAAACATTAAAATCTTTTTTAAATCGAAACAATATTAGCGTGTTTACTGAAAAACATGAAGTATAAGAGTAAAAGCGTTACGAAAGGTTAATTCGAAGGAGAAAAGTTTCACTTCTAAGACGCTAGTGGTAGGGTAAGAGATCTGCGTAGATGCTGAATAAAGCACGTAGCTCGCGTAAGTGGAGGAGAAATTTATCACTAAATTAGTTCTGCAAGTTTTATACAGCACGCGAATGTAGATCTACCTCTACAAAAAGATACATAAAATTTATAATTTACTAACAATTCTGTGCTATCAGCGGATACATCTAATAAGATATTAATTAAACACGTTGCATTATTCTGTCTCGAGAAAACGCAAATACAGATTTGCACATACAGCACAAAGTAGCATGCATGTTCGATCGGCTTACCGTCAGAGGAATTTATTGACCTGTCTATTCTCCGATTCCTATTTCATCAAACCAGTTGTCTAAGATGTTTGTTCCATGTGGACGAGCATTATCATCCAGAAACATGAATGGTTCTCCCACGACTGGTGCGTACGGAAGAACAATGAATCGCATAATCTCACCCAAATACCTTTGACCAGTAAGAGAGCCATTGTGAATGATATATAGATCATTATGACCTCTAGAACTTATCCCTGTCCATACCATCACATCGCCACCTTCATGTTATGATATGGTTTGCAGTAAGTGGATTGCAAACCGTTGGTCTTCGAGCATATAAGCCGACGTGATGGTTGTGTGGATACCAGCCTTTCCGTAGCAGCAAAATTCACCTCGTAGCTGGGTTGTTCAATTTCTACGTGTATGGTGTTGCTAGGCGACCTTGACTTTGTCTTCGCCGACCATTTCAAATATCCGAAAAATTGTAAATAAAGAGATATTACACTTTAGCTCACCTAAACGCTTGAGAAACAACTTGCTGTCTTCATTCACCTTCCAGTTAACTTATGGCGCCCCAACCTCCAATTCAGACATATCTTGATGCTGTTCTATATTTAGTTGCACATAAACTTAAAATCACAACTAAGATAATAAAAATCTGAACTGTGACCAAGGGCACGTTGAAGGGAGCTTTACTACCTTCCAGCGACCACCGTGTTTGCACTTGCAGAAACAAACGACAAAGCCTTCGGTTTCTTGTCTAAAAATGTTGCTGTTGAAATATAAAAATTTGCCTGCTTTACTTATGTATTTTTTCAAATATTACTATAATTTGTAGACGGCGGATTTTCCATTACACTAAGTAGGCGGCAAATTTTTGAAGGGGACCAATTTTCGGCAGAAAATTTTCTACAACACAATTTTTTTAGCCGATTAATAATAATAATAATTTCTCATACATGTTTCTACCTATTGAAATACGGCACGAATTCGCCGTCAGCCAATGTTTAAATAAAAATGAAAATTGTTGTATTATAGAGTCTTATTTATTGCTAAGAACTAATACGCCCCTTTTATATTTTTAATAAATACCTTTTCCTATTTACGTACCTTTCCTATCCAATTTAAGATGTTATATTCAGAGACATAACTAAGCTTCGACAAAGGGAGATTTGCCAAGGACGCCACTTCGAAAGGCGTCAAATTCGCGATACTTACGAAAAGACGAATTTGAAATAACGGCCAGAGGCGTAAAATTTCTAGTTACGCCTCTGGTTATGTTTATTGAGACTAAGTGGTAAAATACGTTAGCTTCCAGGCTTCAAAATCGTAAATCCGCCACTGTCTGTAGAATCGCAAATCCATATAGAAGAGATATTTTATCCGTCTGGCTTGAAAAAATTGTACTGTAATAATACTGAAAATATTTAATACCACGCCACGGCCTCAATTTGTAAAATTTCGTATTTATCGTAATTAATGCTTAGAAAACGGTATCACCCTATGTGAATTACAGTTTACAAATTCAACTTACGATTAACTTTTTTAAATAAATTTTTAATTTAAGCCCGTATATAGTGTCCGTAAATTAAATACAGTAGATATATCATGCATAATTAAGACTCTTACATAACAAACTGCAGTCCTCAAATTCACCTCTCCCAATACAGAGGACGTTTAAAAGTGGTTTATTAATTTTCAATATTTGTAAAACGGTCAAGCTATTAAACTGTAAATTTGCGAAGAACAGTTACTATCTCGCACTCAACATTGTATAAGTTCTTGTTGTAATATATCCACAAGCGTGGCGTTATTTCAATTTTACATGCGATGTAGAGAAATAAGTGCACTCGTATTTGTTACATCGACTATTTTTTCGTGATAATTAACTTTTAGTTAAAAGAATCTGTTACATGTCTGCAACAACCTGAGTGGTTTGAAGCGCCTGGAAATATAATTACCAATGCACATGTTGCTCTTCAAAAATAATAGTTAGTAAATGTTAGAGCACATTACCCAGTTTATTGTTTTATTACGGTTGTCAAAGATGTTCGTACGACAACCGGGACCGACGGCTTTATGTGCCCTCCGAAGCACGACCGGTTGCATATGCCACTATATCGGTCCACCCATCCGAGTACTAACTAGCCCGGATTGTGCTACACTACAAAAACCGCGTGACCGGCATCGCGTCGGCAGTGCTCCGCTATGCAACCGATTAATTAATATCTACTATAATAATTAAATACACAAATAACCCTTTAAAACGTTTAGTATGAAAAGATTGTAACTAATTAGATTTTCAGTGAAGAACCTTGTAAATGTGCAACGAAACCTGTCATTAATATACAAGAAAGGAAAATACAGAACAGCCTCGTTAATCCGGATACACATTTAAAAACATTTACAAATAAAGCAGGAAAGAGGTTTTTCATGAATTCTAACTATTTTTATAAACAAATAAAAATACTATGATAACACAGAATCATTTTGTTTAAAATCATAACCAATTTTTTGATACTTTGAGTTGTCGAAAAACTGTGTACTGGCTTTTTCTTCCAATCTTCTGATTAGAAGAACATCTTGTATTGGGATGTTATTTTCTTCTGCTATTGAATGCACTTAGAAAAGATTTAAAACACGTGCAAGATTATACTAAAAAAATATTCTACAGGCTCACATTCAAAATCTTTAGTATTCAATGCACTGTCGTCAGCTTTTTAAACTCTCCAATTGTACCTTGATCTGTAAAATTTGCCATCACCTCATTTGGCCCAGTTCCCCAGTATAAGACTTTCTCAGAACTAACTTGTGGATCAATAGAATTTAAGATTTGCGTAATGAAGTTTGAATTTGTATTTACCGATGCAGATTCCCAATGTTGTTTCAACTAACGCAAAAGAATTTCATGCCCAATGTTCTTTGACCAGAAGAGCACGAAACTTTTTTTAAATATTTTTTCAGTTATATTTTTCTACGATCGGTGCAAGTTCATGACAGCCTCCTACAAGTTGTAGCTTGTGGTTTGTTATGTCTTAATTTTGAAATGTTAAGCGAATTCATAATTTTATCTGTGAACAACTTCAATATTTTGTATAACATTTTAATGGTATCGACCCACTCGCTCGCGGCAATCAGCTCACCACCGTTTGTTCATCTGTCGTTTGCTCGCAGGCTTCCATGTTTGACAATTATTTGCTGGCCAGATCAATTACTCGCGGAAGAATTTCTCTTTCTTCTTCTGAACTTTGTCGGTATCTCTTTTACCCGGAGGTGTCGAGGTTGTCTCTAATTTGCCTTACAAAATACTTTCCATTCCTTCCTGTTTTTTGTTTTAATTAGGGCCTGGTTACAGTCTAGTCCTCGGTTCCATACGATTTCTTTCACAGTTGCAGTTCACGTTTTCCTTGGTCTCCCTTTCGCTCTGCTCGTGACCACCCCCGTGTACCATACTGCTTTAGGGAGTCTGTTATTTTGCATCCTGATTAGGAAACCCATACATGGCAGCTGGTTTCTTTCGATTTTTAGTTTAAGGGGCTGGATTTCTAACCTACTTCTGATCTCCTCGTTTCTGAGCTGGTCCCTTTTGGTTAGATTCTTTGTTCGTCTTAGGTACTTCATTTCGTTAGCGTGCAGTCTTTTTGTTGCTTTATGGAGAGTACCCAGGATTTATTGCTGTAAGTTACTATAGGAACACACACTGCGTTATACACAGCTAGTTTTGTTTTCTTTGACACTTCACGGTTGCTCCAAATTCACTTATTAACCTCATAGTACAGTTTTGCACCGCTTACTTATTCTTTCATTAATGTCACTGTCAATTTTCCCGTTTTTGTTATGATAGCACCTAAATATTTAAAGTTTTCCATTTCTTCTAATTTCGCTCCTTTTAATGTTATATTAATATTACTTGGGTTTTTCCTGGTCACCATTGCTTTGGTCTTTTTAGAGTTTATTGTTATTCCCATTCGCCGTAACGTTTCATTCCAGATTTGAAGGATACGTTGGACTTCTCGAGCTGATCTTGCTAATAATATCATCTGTAAAGGCAAGGTGGGAGGCATACACTGGGATTAAGTTTCTGTGACCTACTTGAAATTTGCTGGCAGTTAATTTGACTTCCTTCATGGCTTCATCCATTGCGATTATAAATAGAAGGGGACTCAGAATTCTCCCCTGTCCGTACACAATTTCTGGTAACGTTGTAGAAACTTTTTATTCCTTGTGTTAGGAGCGTTTCTGTTGAACGTTTATTTATTCAACTCGCAAACAGGATTGCTTCAATGAAACCAAGCTTCGCATATTTCTTGTATACTTATCGAAAGGTTCGAGTGTTGGAATTGAGCCGTGCATGGACCATTGACAGACGAGGGTCGCAAATCAGCCACACCATGTAGGGAAACATGAAAAAGAAAAGGACTCACCAATTTGGTGCTGTTATTAAGTACTGTAGTGTAGTGTAACTCACTGGAAGGGTAGGGGCACCCCTAACACAGGATTCTGGGGCCCCTAGGGCCCCGGTTTGCAATTCCTTAAAACCCCGTGGCTAGCCACCCTTGTACAAGCTTTCAATATCACCTGGCCAAACTCTGAGAGCTCTCAATCACAATCACAGTCATATAATGAGCAATACTGATCAGCAATCACACTTTATCTAATAGTGGCTACATACCCGAATATTCAATCACTAGTGCACTATAATAATTAGCTAGCTACATGCATAACAGCAAGATATCAAAACCATCTCTGAACTCACACATGGGCTTTCTTTCGTCCGCCACCCCCCTTACTTAAAACGTCTGCTGCGTATTTTCACCCGCTTGAGGCCAAGAATGCGACCCTAGAATTGTCAATTAGTTACGCACACATGGAAAATGTGGATTTTATTCAGATATTTTTACACTTTAGAGGAACAGTTTACATTTATTTATTTGAATCACCGAAATATATACAGTTTATACCCAAATTAAATTTATACACCTAACACTTGTACTAATCGCTTGCTAACATTCCTCGTTTGTACAATCTTCCATTCCATTTCTCTGGGCAGCTTGTTAAATGCATTTTCTAAATCTATAAAAATTAGAAATAATTCTTTATTGTGTTCAATCCTTTTCTCTATTATTTGTCTTATAATGAAAATCCAGCCTTACATACTTCTATCTTTTCTGAAACCGCATTGTTCTTCCTCCAATTGGGGTTCGATTTTTTTCCTCAGTCGATGATTGCAGTCCCTCGTGTACCTTGCTTACTACGCTCAGTAAAGAGATTCCCCTATAATTATCACAATCCCTTGCGTCCCCTTTTTAGTATAACGGTAGAATAATTGCTAATTCCCAATCTTTTGGGTTTTCTACGAGGTGTTCAGTACTTTAGTCAGCAATTTTAGGCATTCCCTTCTCAAATACTTCAGCATTTTTGGGTAGACTTCGTCCGCCCCAGCGGCTTTTCCTAGTTTCATTTTTTCCAGTGCCTCTTGGATTTCTTTTAGTGTTAGTTCGTTTTCGCATATATTTCATTGCTAAGTTTCTGGGTTTGCTTCTCTTTCTTTTCCACATCCTTTGTTGACATTAGTTCCTTGAATTACTCTTCCTATCTTTCTATTGCTTCTTCTTCCTTCGGTATAGTTTT
This sequence comes from Limonius californicus, assembly GCA_014611495.1. Lineage (NCBI taxonomy): Eukaryota > Metazoa > Arthropoda > Insecta > Coleoptera > Elateridae > Limonius > Limonius californicus. The sequence goes on along the minus strand of JABXWE010000520.1, from coordinate 39,623 downwards.
ATCTTCCTTCGTTTTTAAAATTCTCAAAGAGCTGTGCTTCTTTTTTCTATTACTATTCATTATTCTATAAAACAGTTTTTGGTTATTACCAAAGTTTTCCTCCATACTCCTATCAAATTCTTCCCACATATTTTCTTTGGCTTGCTTTACGGTTTCTTTTGTTCTTCCCCCTTGGATTTTATATGCACTATAGTCCTCCTGGTTTCTTGTACGTAAATATTTTTTCCATAACCTTTTCTTCTTTCTTCCAGCTTATTTGACCTCTTCGCTCCACCAAGCGGTCTGCTTCATATTACATCTTTCTTTTGTTACCCTACATGCTCTAATTGCAGCTTTTTGACCACCTGTTTGAAAAGATTCCATGTCCCTTCTAGATCTTGATTTGCATCCTGCTTACTATTTTTTTGAATTTCTTCGGTTAAAATTTCTCAAAGAATTTCTTAAAAAGCAATTAATTCTTAAAATAAAATCCTCTCTGTAGCCATTTAACGCTGTTGATCATTCTCAAAATTGTACTATTTCTTTAAGGAATATTGTTAGTCAGCAATTTTAGTTCAAAATGAAGGTAAAGGTTTTAATTATAAAGCAAAATATGTGCTAAATTGGATGGCGAGCAACTGTCTTCGCAAGCATCAGTTCCAACGAGCAATCGGCAATCGACCAATCAGTGGCGAGCAAAAAGCGACGAGCAAGTGGCCGAGCAACTGACCTCAACCCCATTTTGACCCGTTGCCTGTATTATTACACAATGTATGGGTAAAACATAACTCTTAATTTTGTATCAAATTATATTTCATTCTTTGATGGATGGAAGGGAGCGCATTTTATGATAAATTTATTCTGCAAATATTTTTTACTTGTTTAATAAAACATTTTTTGGCCATTTTCAAACATGTCCATGTTACTAAATTGAATGGCACCAACCTATCGAATTTTGGCAGTGCCCGAATTAACACAACCCCGAGTTAACGAAACTGTACTGCAACTTTAATTTACACCTGCTCGTCTCGCTACAGCTTTTCCGTAATAAAACAAAATATATTTTCATGTGTTACTAACACGGAAAAAAGATGAACTGTCAACCTTTTGTTGAAATGTACTGAATGCATTAAGTACGTATCATGCATGGCAGCAGAATTTGTTTACTATACAGAAATGTTGCCGCGGGGCGCAACACACGACTTTAATTAATAATATATTAAATTCAAAGTTAATTAGACCAATAAAAACAAGAAAATGTTTAAAAGTGTTTTTGGGTTATTACGTATGAAGTGTTGTTGTTCGACAATATAATTTTATAATAATAAAAAAGCAAATTTTTTGTTCGTAAGAACCACGTAGATATATTTTTTCTTTAAATAAAAGACAATGAACTGGTTGTTCCTATAAAACTAATGGAAAAGTTTCTGTAATTTAGACTTTCACCGCACAGGCAATTAAATATTTATGGGCCCTTACAAGACGTAAAATTACCTATGCGTATTGTAATTTCCCTGAACGTTGTCGCTCCTTTGATCTCTGCTTGATGATGTACATGAATGTTATATTATTTGGTAAGTAATTTAAAATAGTCAGCTTTTACAAGTCTTTTATTTTACCACATCTATCTGCGAATCAATGGACCAACGTTTTACAATGCACGAGTAGATGCATTCGTCTGTGTAGCATCCATTAGAAAGATTTACAACTGGTCAACTGTTCGTTTAGTAGCTAAAGTTTGCTTATATACAGTCTATTCCACATTCAAAGCTCACTGTTAGGATTAGGAAAAGAGGAAGTATAACTTATTCAAATGGGGAAAAAAAGTAAATTTGTAATTGTGTTTAATCAGGCCTAAGCTATACAGAAATTCTGTAATTTCTCGTTTTATTTAAGCACAAAGTTGTACAAACCAGTTGGTAGGTAATTCTAACCTCAACTAATATTATGTTTTTTTAGTAATTTGCGGCTTTGCATTTGGTGTTATATCAAAGTTTCTGCATCATACACCAACAAACCTGCTCTCCAATAATATTCGTGCTAAGATAAATATTTTAAATTTTTTTAATTTAACAAAATCTTTGATGTTTCTCTTTACTAAAAAAATTTTTTTCTGTCTAATTTTCGATCAAGTCAAATATTATTTTAGTTCCCTACCGCTTCGGCGAGATTCAACTGTACTTGTTCTTTTTACAAACTTCCCCAAGAACAACAAATTTAGAATTAAAAGCTATAATGAAGCCTCTTTCGCCGATCGTGTCACTTCCGTTTGTTTGAAGTACCTCGTATTTCCGTATGCCATTAATTTTTTCCGCATGCTTTTCAGATGGCTCCTTTTATATTTATTTATAAGTTGTTTCATCAAGCAATTAAACATTAGAAGCGTTTTCCCTTTGAGAATATTATGTCTACATTTTACATTATTAAATTTTCTTCTCAACTTCTTCTTTACATGACCCATCCCTTGCGTGTCTTCATTTCCTGTTATTCGTAAGCCCTATTTCCTTAAATGGCACGGCTTCTATACATTTAATATCTCAATTTCCTTTCCTTTTTCCCTGTTTACAAGATGTTTTACTTTAAAATAAAGATTATATCATACATGATTTATAACGCCATAATATCGAATTTATTTGACAGAATTTAAAAGCAGTAATATTTTAACTTTCGATATTTAAATTACATACTTAATTATCGCAATCAATTGACAAATTACTACGGCATATAACTAATAAAAGATAAATGAAACACTTCACTTGAACTTTCTCATATATTTAAGTGATTCGCCTGATTGAAACTCACAAAATCCCACGCATTGTGATTATTAATTAACATAGTTGTCGGAAATCGTAAGCTTAATATAAAAATTGAATCTTATACATCACACCTCTGTGTTTATTTTGCTGCTTCTTTGTTGTACTCGACGGGAACCACTTATGCATCGTTCGTTCCGAAGGTACAACCTCTCTTTATAAAGATTTTTTAGATATACCTACATCACGCTATAAGAAAAAAATTCTAGGTACGATACATAAAAAAAGTTTACGTACATAAACTGTATAAATCTGTAAAATGCGTACCAACGTACCGCTTGTACGCAATGTTTCACTTTAACATGCATGGAACACTCGTACCAGCTATATAAAAAATTGTCTGTGCGTCCTTTCTATTTATAAACTTACCCGCGATAATTAAGTCTAGCAGGTATTTTGAGGTATCCGTTATCTGCAAATTCAGTAGCGTAGTAGTAAATTTGTTAGGCAATCCATACTTGTCTCCCGCTCTGTTTAGTATAACTACAGGTACTAAGGAAAACATGGGAAGAGTAGATAGAACAAATAATTTATCTTGTGGTATTTATATGCATAGTTTTAAAAAGGTCAAGAATTCATTTTCATGAAATTTGGCAAGAATAATATAAAAACTATATTCAACTAGATCGTCATTGTATCCGCCAATTTCAAATTATTTCATATTGTTGAAATTTAAGCCATTCTGATTACGTTGTAATAACGCCAGATCGTAATGAACCAAAATCCTATTTTATACGTCAGTCAGGTATATATTTCTTTAGCTACTTATCAAAGTTTTGTTTATCTTTTCTGAAGTTTGTTGTTTTAATCAAAATAAATATAAGTTATATGTTCGTAGAGATGGTGTATTAAGTTGCGCTTAATTAATTATGCATTATTATGTTATACCTTCTACTATATAATTTATGTAAACAAGGCAAAAAATAATTTCATAACATAACTGAAACAAACATTATTAAAATCTACGACTAGTCTACCATTAAAAATACATTCAATATCTAATAAAAATGTTCTCGATGGACCGATACACAAGCTTTAAAAAATATAACTATTATGAACGTAGACAAGCCGCTCGTATTTATTGTTTAGCCAAGACAGCAAGCGACCATGAATTTAGAACTTTGAAGAAGTTGGACGTCCGTGAAAAGTTGCGGCTGACAGATACATAAATATTAGAGGCTGCACTTAGCTGAACAATACGATTTCCAAGTGAGACAATTTGTATGGAAATCCACTGTTTTCTTGTAACTATCCGACTTCTAGTCCATTTTTTAAACAGTTGTTCTAATATTCTAAAGCAATTAGGTCTTTGCAATGCATATGAAAGTATAATTATTCTATTTCAAAAAGAATTTCCTGGCACTTCTTGCCTTGCAAGAAGTGATCCCTACTTGCATATTTCAAATAATATATTTACATTTTTAAAATATGCATGTAATTCTGGGTTTAGAACTGGAATTCTATTCTCTTCTCACCTACTCACAAAAGAGAAATTTTTTAGAACTTCGTTTTCAAAAATGTAAAATTTTAAAAGTTAACCGTTTTCACACTATCTTTTAGCTTCGACGATTTTGTTCCAATTCCACTATGAAAAGAATTTGGAACGACTTAACATTTTTTTAATAAACGGACATGGAAATCAAAAGTATCTAAATATGATAACGTTTTTATTCGTAAAATTAGAGATTTCAGAAAAGAGTGTTTAGTCGAACTAAAACGGTCTAGGGGATCCCAAGTCCAGTTATGGAAATTCGTTTTAAAAAAGTATATTAAAGTTATAGGAAATTTCCTTTTTCGCTTCCGAATCACTACGAGAAACTATTACAATCGAGCAATTATAGATGCACTTGGCTATTCCAAATTTCAGCAATTGGCGCAATAATACCTGAGTTATGCTTTGCGCATACATACATACACACAAACTGTTAAAACCCATGTTATTGAGTTTCTAAAACACTAATCAAAAAAACAACTGGATATAATATCCCTGTCCACTTGGCATTCATAGATTACCATAAGGCATTCGATAGTATCGAAACCTGGGCATTTTTGTCAGCAATGAACGATGCCAGGATAGATTCTAGGTACTCCGCCATTATTAGAAATATCTACGAACAAGCCACCTTTCATATTAAACTTGAAAGCAACCTATCAACGGAGAAGATTCCCATCGGAAAAGCTGTTCGACAAGGCGACACCATTTCACCTAAATTATATACGCTAGCTTTAGAGAACACCTTTAACGAACTAACCTGGAGTGATAAAGGGATAAATGTAGATGGTGTGCGCCTAAACCACTTAAGCTTCTCGGACTACATCTCAACACTACGATAAATTAACGGAAGAGAAATATAGAAAAATACGACTAAATATGAACCTTGGTAAAACCAAAATACTGAGTAGTTCCCAGCAAGAGGTTACCAGGGCAATATCTCCTTCGAGAAAGCCGATCAATACATATACCTTGGCTATACCATCAGACTTGGTAAAGAAAACCAAATAGCTGAGATCAACCGTAGAATTCGCTCATCATGGGTGGCTTTTGGGAAACATAATTATATATTAAAGGATAAAGATATACCCATGAATTTGAAGCGTAAGGTTTACGACGGCTGTATACTGCCCGTGACCACATATGGCTTAGAAAGCATGGCTCTAACACGAACAACTACAGAACAACTAAATAAACACAACGAGCAATGGAAAGGGCAATGTTAGGGATAACTACACGCGATAAAATCAAAAACAACGACATCCGAAATAGAACTAAGGTGACAGACGTAATGGACCGCATAGCAAGACTCGACTGGAAATGGGTGGGTCACCTGGCTCGACAAGAATCAGAAAGATGGACACAGCGAATTACAAACTGGAGGCCACGAAAAACCAAAAGAAGCGTCGGAAGACCGAAGAAACGGTGGAGCGATGACATCAAAGCAGTGGCCGGAAAGAACTGGATGAGGACTGCCAGAGACAGAGATAAGTGGAGACAAATGGAGGAGGCCTATGTCCAGCAGTGGAACCAAACAGGCTGAAAAGAAGAAAGAAGAGTCTCTGGAGTCTAAAAGCGCATATTAACGTGAAAATCCCAATATCGATAATTTCTGCAGATCCATTCCTTTCGCTTACTGGTAGTCTCGTGCAAAGCTTTTTCGTCCCACTATTGAGCATCTGCCTCTTCTCTGCCACGTGTTTCTCCTCAGCACTAGGGTAAAAGCACGGGGAACCTTCGGTTTAACGTCGACACGTAACTATAGAATTTCAAAGAAGGCTCGTGGCTTCGAAATCTCACGGTTGCCGGCCGGATTGAGAAATTGTATATAGTGGGTTGCAGCTCAATATTTTTATACTTTGTCGTAGCGATGCTGAAAAATATAATCCAAGCCACAATCGACATGTTGCACAGAAAGCCAACGCCCTGTCAACTAAACTACCACCATAGATGCTGGTCATTTATCTCGATATACAGTCGATTCCGGTTAACTGGGTTACCGATTAATCGGGGCAACTGCTTTTTTGGGCCAAACTTACAGAGCAGAAACCAAATAAAGGAAATAACAGCAGTTTACATCGCTTATTTGGGACACCATTCCGTTTAATCGGGACAGTAAATTTCAGATCAAAACATGTAATACAACTAAAAATTTTATAATCCTAACAAAGAAATTTGTACACAGTTTAATGTATGTTCTTTACAACATTGACTGGATAAGAGCACTTGAAATGTGTTTTTTAAATCTTCTTTATCATACATACGCTTACTATTGACGCGATGGCGGGGATTCACAGGCTGATCGTCAAGGATTCACACGGAAGAAGTAGTGGAGTTAACGTACATTCAGTAACAGCTATACCGCCGTGCGTATACAACATATGTGTAGACTCGCTTTTTCACAATTATATTACAAAATTATAACCCTTACCAAGTTACCAAGAAATGTTTTGATACATTCCAGAAAATTTGTTTTGCTGGAAAAAATTTAAAGCCAGCCACTTAATGTTCTAGTCCCAACGTATCCTGTTTAGGCGGAATCGACTGTACTGTGTTTTAATTTGATTATTGTAAACCGCAATTATGCCTTGAAAACTGTAAATTACAATATCATCTAATAGAGTAGTTTAATTTTAGTGTATTTAGTATTCCGTTTATTGTTGACATAACGTGGATAATTAGCTCGATTATATTCTTCAGAATAACCTTCTGATTGTCTGAAAAAGCATGAATGAAATCTCTACTCTAGGAGCTTCTTAACTTGACCCTAATGTTGAAAATCTATTTTTAAAATTTCTTTGTTATAAATTTTATATAACTCTGGCCGCAGAAACTTTGGGAAATGCCTTCTCCTTCATTAGATTTACAACCAAGTATGATTTTCCCCATCTTCAATAAATTCGATATTACTGATCAAAACTTATCCACGCACCTTTCTTGTGTAAAAATATCTTTAAAAATTTTGTATCAACAAGAATAAACGCCTCCTTGAATTGTTGAACCTTTTTATGTACATCATTACTAAAAAATTTAATTCCTTCTTCTTTATACCCGTTACGTGTTTGTGATACATTTTCTTTTATCTTAGATACATATAGATCGCTGATTTTATTTAAGGTTTTGCGTTTGCACTCATTTAATGGGTTTATTCAATACCGTTTGTTTTTAAACATATTCATGGTACCAATAAGTTATTGAATTAGAGTCTATCGTAGCAGCACATTATGACATAAAACGATAGACACTTCATCCGCATTAAATACCAATTTTGATTTTATTCTCACAAATTATGACATATCATTTTCTAAATTGTTGGCGAAACCATGTAAGCACAGCGGAACGGTTTCAATTTAATACCATTTGCCCCATTACAGGGCGCCTGTCGTGGCACCCTTCCTGTTGAGTCGGTGCAAATTGCACGTAAAGAGAGTTGAAGTAAGTAAAGGGTTGGTATGAAAATATCTACATTAATTTCAAAACCTGTCAACCGAGCGCCATTTCTCATTTCCGCCGTGTTCTGATTTCCGCTTATTCCGCTTGCAGAACTTCGGTTTTCCATTTTTCAATTTTATTATATACTTCGCAACCAATATTCGCATCCCTAGATACTGAATATTCCAAAAATGGTCTCATTGAATTTTAAACCTTTATCTATAGCAGCGCGACCTTTCGGCAACGAATATAATATTCAAAGGCAGCTACTTACACTCCGACTTAAGTGCGATTGTGATTTGCAGAATACGAGAATAAAAAGTTTCATCAGTGCCTGTCGAAGACTGAATAATTTAGCGTGCAATATAATATTGAAAAGACTGATTTATTAGAATATTTCGAGTTCTTTATAAGGAAATTCTTCTTTTGTTGCCAGACGTATTTTAATGGGAAATGTATAAGTGAATGAATCTCTGCGTAGCAATGGAAAACATTCGGAAGCTTTTCTTCCGACTTATTTTTAATTCCAAATATGCATAAGGTAGGAGGTACGTTTACAGAATAACTTAACAACTTACGAGGCAAATATGGTTCACCTGGATTGAATACATCCATATCTAAATGTGCAGTGACCTCTGCATACGTACATACATCTGCAAAACTAATTAAAAATATTTGGGAATACCTTACAAACAGAATGCAATAATAAATTTAGGTTTAACGAAGTTAATTTAAAACGCTGCAATACAAAAAACGAAATATAATTTTCACATTGAAATAGGCGCGGAAGTGTAACAAACAAATTCCACAAAATATGAACAATTCAGGTTTAGTTTTTGTTATCTTCACAGATTTTGTGGTGTTGCTGTTATAACATGTTACCACATTTAAACAGCGTATTTCGCCGTGGTGCATCTCATTTTCAAAAGCAATATAAACACAAGTAAGTAAACATTTGCAGTTAGGGAAACAGCACAGTGAATATTGTTTTCGGTCTGGTCTCTGTTGTTTTGTTCCAAAACTTCAAAAAACGGCTAATTTAATAGCCGAATTAGCTTGCTCATTATGCTTCAAGTATATCCAATTCGAGCTTATCACGGCCGAAGTGTAAAAATGTTATTATATTATTTGATGATATCCTTTCGCTTAGTTATACTTTCAGATAGTTTTCTTGTGTTTGTACAAGTTTATATATGTTCATTATATCTGATATCAAACATTTTCTGTCCTATATATACACAATTACACTGTGCACAATTTAATTTGTAACTACCTGATTGCCAATTATTAGTTCTATCGATGATAATATCCTAACAGGTGTTTCGCTTAGTTATATTTTCAGATTGATTTTTATATTTGTACAAATTTATATGTTCACTATATCTGGAATCACCATTTTCTGTCCTACGTATGCACAATTACACCGTGAACAATTTAATTTGTAAATACCTGATTGACAAATCATTAGTTCTATCGTTTGTGTTTTAAAAGTTGTTTTTAATGTTTCTATTTATAATTTTAGCATTTTTTTTATATATCGCCGATGTACGAAGCTCAAATATATTTAATTTTATCAAAGTAATCTTTCGGATACATTTTTTGATTGGTTAAATTTTGATCTTTCTTTGTAATTTGTCAATCAACTTAATGTGGTGGCCATTATTGTGAGAAATTTGTTTAATAACCAAAATCTGTTTGAATAATTAGTATCATCTAAAAGAATTGCTAAAACTCTATATATTTTGTGTGTTTTATGGTGACAAGAATCCTATGATATTGTGATATCTATTCGTCACGGTTTCCTAAAAATAGTGTATTCTAGTTTGTTTTTAGAATTTACTTTTACATTTAAGTAGAATAATCCTTAAAGAATCATCAATAAACTTAAGTAATCGAATCAAAGCAGCCGAATATATCATCGACAAAGCGAAACCAAAACATAATTGTACGCCGCTAATCGTTTAAAATATCTAATTTTAATGTACGAGGACTTTATTATTATTTTTGGGTAAGAGGGCTGGGCCGTTAATAAGCCCTTGCTTAGTTTAGAGAATTCGTGGGCTGTTTGGAAACCTTAAGATATCTCTGGACTTTGCGTCCCTTATTTCGATAGATGTCATAACGTCCTTGCCGAAAATTGTGTATCTGCGGCGACAGACAGCGTTGCGTAGACATAGGATATGCTCTGCCGTTTCTGCTGCCTCATTACATAAACGGCACGTGTGGTCTTCAGCTTTACCAATCATGAACAGATGATATTTTAGTGATGAGTGGCCAGTGATGGTGCTGAGTTCCACCTTGCTGAGAGACAAAGTAATTTATGCTATCTTTTGCGAAATAGTTATAAACCGTTTCGCCTGGTGTTGTCCTGGTATGTTTTCCCAATACGAAGCTTTCATTAGTTCCTCCCATAACCTGATCTCATGTTCAGTGTGGCTTTTCTGTATACCACAACAAAGTTATATATAAGGCGTCATTGCTTTACGTTTTGAGGGTTCGTCAGCCTTGTCATTGCCTCGTATGCTCTCGTACCCTGGAACACACCACAAAGTTATGTGGTGATTGCTGGCCAGTTGTTTAAGAATATCCAGCCACTCCCAAACAAGCTTAAATTCACAAATATAGCTTTCTTAAAACTTTTGGCTGTCTGTGGGAATATCAATTGTGGCACCTTTATACCCTTTCCTGAGGTTTATTCTTGTGCAGAAGTTTACTGCACAAACCTCAACTTGGAAGATGGTAGTTCTGGCACCAAGGGGTTTGAAGATTGGACACCGAGGACCATAAACCTGTGCTCCTGTTCATCTTTGAACCATCCGTATACCGCTGGAGTGATCCCCTCTTGAGGTCCATGCTTCCTGGTCTAGAATGGTCACTCTGACGAGACTTTCTGAGTGGCGTGTCAGGTTTCCTGATTTTAGTTTGATTGCCCTTCCGAGCATAAACGCATGTGTGATAGCCTCCTTTTATACATGTAGGTGGAGGGGCAATAATCGTAACATGGCCTCCACAGCCGCAGTTGGGCAGGTGCTCATTGCACCGCACCTGTTATACACAGACAGGTGATACGTTGTATCTTCTCTAGCTGTAACTGAGTAGTAATTTGTTTAGTTTTTGGCCACCACACCAGCGATGCACTTGCCGTTTCAGACCCCAGTTTCTACCTAGAAGCCTGCGGCATGTTGGGTTGCTACCACTGCTTTCTTCTGTAGTTTAGAGAAGTGTGAGTTCTACGTTACCTTCTGGCCTAGTGGGACTTCCAGGTATTTGACTTGATTGCTGAAGTCAGTGGTCGTTCCTTTCAGCGTTGGCGCTTTTCGGTTTAGCTTCCTTCGTCTAGTAAAAGGAACGATGACCATTTTGTTTGGGTTGATGCTAAGGCTTTATATTCGACACCAGCTGTAGATGGTATCAAGCGCTATCGGTATAAGTTAGGATGCATCTGTGTGCAATTTGCCATGGACTACTACTACTAGGTCGTCTACATACCCTTGTACCCCGAAACCCTAGTATGTGAGCACGTTAAGGAGATCATAGACCACCACAGACCACAGAGCGGCCGTTACGGTGAGTGCCTCTTCTGCCGAGAAGACTTATTTACATAGGTAATATTCTGTAAATAAAGTCTACTTTATATACACACTGTTCAGAACAATTAATCACAGTTTGCGACTTGTTTTATGGGTGTTAAATACATTCTTTTATTTATATGCCTAAGTCTTCAACGATAGGCTTAGGTTGTTTGGGCCGTGCAAAAAACTAGAGTGAATCTCAATTTAATAGACAGTGTTTTTTTATAAAAGGAACATTAAAAAATAAAACCTAACGGTATTTGAGATTTTGACAAAAACGTTGGGTTTAATTTACAAATATCCCTAGTATGCGTAACTTTTGGAAGATTACCAGTACTTCCCGTAGCGCAGAAACCTCTACAAAGATTCTGCAAATTAAGATGGAACTGGGCAAGACTGTAAGACCTAAAAATGCAAGCAGGTCACTCTTGGACGCACAAAGCAGAAGATCGACAGAAATGGAAAGAATTGTGAGATCATCGAGCCAGTACAGATTTAGATTCGAGGAAAAATGCGAGGTTATATACTGTATCAAGAAAATCGCCCAACTGAGAATGTCTCCGAATATATCTATATACCACTTGAGCGGTTTTAGGAAATTTGGGATACATTCCAATAAAAAGTGAACTGTACGACACTTGTGATTTACCAGTAGCTACCTGTGGCTAAGAATAATAGCTGTAACAAAAAATACCGCAGAAATTCTCAGAGCGGCTCAAAAGGCGATGGAGAGAACGATTATCGGTGTTTCCTTAAAGGAATAATGAAATGATAGAACTGAAGAGACTAAGAGAAACACTAAAGCGAAGGAAACGAGTGGCAGAACTGAAAAGGCTTTGTCTCTTTCACGTAGAACAACAAAACAGAAATTGATGGACAATAAATTTTAAACAACGGAACCCGCGTGAAAAAAAAATCGTGAGAAACCACAGAAGAGATGGTGAATTAGAACAGTTAACAGACGGCAAGTGGCTAAAAATACAGGGCGACAGGCGAAAATGGAGTTAAATGGGAGAGGCCTACGCCTAGAAGTGGACGGATAACGGCCGAAGGCAAAAAAAAAGAAGTACATATATAGATTGATTCCTGGAAAGCAATGTAATGCGATTTGTCATTCCTACAATAAAGTTAATATATTGCAGAGATTTTATAATGATCCGCTTTATTATAAAATAATAACACATAATAATAAAAATAAAATACAAAAAGGTTCTCAATCATACATCAAATACTCAAATCAATAGAGCTACGTATTGCTGTATTCCTATTAATAAACTATTCTAATTATATCATCTAGACGTAAACGTAAAAGAGTCTCAGATCACGGGTCACCACACTAGTAGCATCTATCTCCATTTGCACGTATTTCGAGAATGAAGGACTTTTCTTTTTTCAATTAAAAATTAACGTAAGGAAAAATTATAACTGAACTTTGAATTCAAAATTAAAATATTATTATTTATTGTTTTTTAAATCTTAACCCTTTCGGAAAGTGTCAACACTCCATATATTACTATTATGTTCGCACAGTTTTTCCAGCGTTAACTAAATTGTAAATCCGTTTATTAATGATGTGAAGAAAAGGTGATTCCCCAATTTTTCCGGTAGGGGAGACTCCAACCGCTATCTGCTTTTGTGCATTACCGAAAGAACAAGACTCATAAAGTACATGTCCTACATCTTACAGCAGAATTCTTATAATTTGAAATAGTATATTTCATTAGGAGTCTGGAAATAAGGATTTTTCCGTGCGCGCGTGACAAATTCTCGTGTGAGGCGAAGCCGAACACGGGAAGTCATGCAAGCACGGAAAAATCCATTTCCGGACGTGTAATGAACGATACTTTTTATTATACTTATCTAAAAACAACGCAAAAAAGGATAAAAAGTAAATTTAGAACATTTTATTTTCAAAGTAATCATAATACATCGTAATAGTACCAAACATGATTAACATTTCCATAGCAACGATATATTTATTATCGGCATTTAGCGCACGCAAAAAAAAACGGAGATTTAACATTTCCATAGCAACGATATATTTATTATTGGCATTTAGCGCACGCAAAAAAAAACGGAGATCGGTAAAAATTTTACGTGCGCTGTTCTGAAAATGCCACCTTTACGTCTTTGTAAAAACAGATGAAAACAAGGTGTTTTCATATAAGTATAATAAAAAAGTATTTACAATGCGTGAAGTGTATCCCACAGATGCATCTAATCAAATATAGCCTATAATCTAATAGTATATGCTTTTCTTGATCTGAATTGTTTCCAAAAACGTTCTAAACCCACACATTTTCGTTGTTCTTACTTGTTCCAAATTGAGCCAACATGGTTTTACAGACACTTTCATGCAACCGGCGTTTCTTAAGGCAGATTTTTGTGCTACCAAATGCATCGAAAATAAATTATAATTATGACTGAACATAATAGATTTAAATGCATACACTCGTGTTAATTAAAATGATTAAATTGGGTTTGTTTAGGATGGTAAATAAATAGATAAACACAGCACATATCCGGTTACGCTGTGTTCCTTGTGGATAAAGTTTGGCGTTAATCAAATTCAGAGCTCCGCTGCTGCGAGCTCGGCGTTCATCTCCAGGAAATTGTGTCTAGCAGAGTCAATGCAGAAACTTGTTCTGGTTATTTACATGAAGACTGCTTAGACTTTTTATGAAAATTTGTGCCAGCGTGTCTGTCGTGGTTTAGCTAATTGAACGGCATCATGTAATAGCTTTTACAGCTTTCTTAAGCCGCAGCACAGTAAAAATTATTTTTTAGTATAATTTTGCATTGAACATGTTGTAATAACATACTCGATGAGAAACAAGCTGACTTAGCTCTGTGTCACTAATTTTCTCAACATAATTGTAAGCAAAAATAATATTTTAATATTTATAATAACCAATGAGAAAAAAATTAAACAATCGCATGATAAAAAATAAATCGTGTTTCTCTAGGTCTCTTTCTAGATCGCGTAAATTAAATGCCTATAAAATATCATACAAATTTATTGTATGATATAATTAATTAATCTTTGATGTTCAAATTGATATTGAACGTAGTTCACTTTTCTTACTGAGCCTGAAAAGCTAATTCAATTACATACATCGATTAAATAAACATGTGTTTTCATATTTGCATATGGACATGTTATCGATTTATATCGTCGGCTTCCGGTTTCCTTGATTATAGGTCTAAAAATATGTGAGTTATCTAATAACATTTGTTTGAAGCTCCAAGAGATCATAAAATTATTTTACGATGAGACGGCATCACCTACTTAAAATAAGATAAATCAAAAAATTCAGTTATCTGTTAAAAGCGTCTCTCCTACCACAGAGACCATAAATACTAATTCCTCGCCACAACACCCTCATCCATTACGTTGTTATTACAAAGGACGATATTTTCCAATTTCCCTTTAATTTTCTATCCTGTGAAAAACTGTCGACAGCTGGGTTTAAGTCTATATTGAAAATATGGTTAGTAACAAATAAAGAGACAAGATTCACGACAATAAGATTTCAGCTCATCGTATTTTGCTCTATGTGAAAAAATGGCTCAATTAAATTATGCAAAAAATTTAAATGTGAATTACTTGATTTTGTCAAATAATATTCCAAAGCGATGGGCCTGTGAAAGCTCCATAATAATTATAATATTATAAAAACTCAAATAATTAATTATATTTACCAGTTTTATCAGTTTTTTTCAAAAATTACTGGAAACTCTTTGAAAAATGAAATGAAATCATTAAAATAATTTTTTCCAAAAGGCTTTAAAGAAGTTAAAAAAATGTTGTGACGTAATAGCGGCTACAAAGACCCAACATACTGCTTTTTTCTTATTTACAAAGTTCGTCTCTGATTTAATCTAAGAATTTTTGAAAGCTTCGAGTTTAATGTCTAGTTATTCAAGTAATATTCTTCCAACTTATACATACATTAAATTGTTGGTGTTTATATATCATTAGTGCGAACAAAAATTTTAGAATAGAACATCTGGATAAATGAAACGTTTCCAAAATATCTAATATTAAATAAAAATTGAGAGACGTGATCAAAATCCGAAAGACCTACAAAAACATTTATTTACTGACGTAGTTTGCCTCTAAGGCCTCCTGCGGATTTTATAAACTCTAGATACAGTGGACATCAGCATCTCAAGACCTATAATGAATCATGCCACCCCATTTATTGAAACGATGCAAAAATGGAGAAAACAGGACATCGTCCTAACATTAAGAAGAAGAAAAAGAAGAAAAATACACAAACAGCACACTAAAATCAAATGATACCGACCATCATGGAGGAGTCCGAATAGCTTCTGAATGTTTTCGAAGTAGCCCAATTAAGTGCATACTAGTAGAAGCTGGAGAATCCCCGCTACAATTTCGACGAGGCAATGCAATGCTGGCATATGCATTTAAAATAGCCGCCGACCCCAACAACCCTGCCTATCAACATATTAATAGAAAACCTTCCGTCATAAGTCCAAACAAAACTTCTAAACAGTTCCGTAGTCGTATCCAATCTGTAAAATCCAAATATGACCTCCAACTCTCACCAGTCACAATCCATACTATCAGCAAAATCCCCCATGGAAAATGGCAATACCAAAAGTAATATTAGAGACGTCCAATTATCCCCAGCTTGATACGCACCCGGAATTATATAGTCAAATAGTCAACGCGATGGCACAGTATGAACACATTTTCACTGACGCCTCAAAGCTAGAAAACACTATGGGAGCGGCCTACGTGTATGAAGAGGAGTATTACACACATGTAGAATACCAAACAAAACCAGCATCTTCAAAGTTGAAGCATATAGCATCTTACGAAACCTCATTTCAATATCCAACAGCTCTCTAATAAATTCATAATTATGCCTGGCATCTTAAGTGTACTTACTGCTCTCGCAACCGCTTAAAAACACTCATTAATAGTAAACATTTTAGAACATGTATACAATCTACATAATCAAAACAAAGATTAATATGGATTCCTTCTCATATAGCAAGGAAAAAGCTGATTCAGCAGCAAAATCGACTGGGGTTGAGACACTATAAGGACAGAAAATCAAAATCACCAGGACATCAAAAACATCATAGAGAAACGAATACTTGAAACATGGCAAACCGAATGGGGAAATACCAACAACAACAAAGTCAGAATGGCGAAGCCGACAATAAAACCGTGGACCTCTCCAAAACCACACTGTCAACAAATAATACTCAGCAAGCTGAGAATTGGTCATACCCGTCTAACACATGCGTACTTATTCCAAAAGGAAGAACTATCAATATGTGATAACTGCAATGCCCGTCTCACCATCAACCATATAAACATCGACTGCCCTAAATATGAGCGAGAAAGAAAAATAGTCAAACTTACAACAGACAACCTACGGGATATGTTATACAATAACTTCCGCAGATTAAGAAATGTAGGTACCATTTCAAAATCAAAAGTTGATATCATTTCCGGTTATAAAGGAAGTTTCCGCATAACATTGCTTCAACACAAAGTCGAAAATAAGGAAGATTTCTGCATTTTCCTATTTTTATTGCTTCGCTAGGTGTCTATAAACAAAACTCAAATTTCTACAGCTGAGTAAAATAAACAGTGAAAAATCAGAACCAGTATAATTTAAGTTTTGCTTCAGGATTGGTAAAAATTACGGTTTGAAACTAATCTCTTCTTGAATAAGGTAACACGGCTATCGTTTAATCAATATATAATGACAAACAGTACACAGCTGCATACATTACCAATTTGCAGAACTGTATATCCTACGAAAAAATCCGATTTTTCATGAAACAACAGTATTATTTTTTCGCGTCGTTTTTAATTTTATATATTTTGATCCGTACGAATAATTTCTCCCAAAAATTAATTCATACAAATATCCTGTTTAAATAAAGTTTGGATAAGGTATCAGCGCTATGTATTAAATTAGAAAGTCCCTGTAAAATGTTTGTATTTAATATAGCGCTTTCGACTTAGCCTAAGCTGTCGGTCTCAGCTACTACAGCGGTGGTAGTCGAGACCGACAGCTTTGACGTACCCTGCAAAACACGGTCGGTCATTATTGTACTACTAACGGGCATCCCATTCTAGGAGTGACCCTAATCTACGTTGTTTCACTGGCGTTCTATACATTTATTGGTATCTTCTATAAACTAATTCTGAATCCTTTCCACTTGTCTGAAATTTTTCATTATTTCTCCATATCGATGTATTCGAAGCAAAATTGGATTATACCCTGTATGGTTATGTTATTCGAACCCAACCCACTAGATCCTACCCTTCCTAAAGGAATCTTCGCCGCAGAAAATCCGCTGAGATGGGATCTTACTCGAAAAGAATTAATACTTACATTATTGGTTAACAATAAAGTATATTTATAAAGTACATAACTTACATCAAACCATAGCTTATAGGTAATTTTTAAAAGAAATTGCCAAACAATGCGTGTTGAGCTAGCAATATAATTAATTAAAGTACTCAACACATACATATATCTCGTAATTTCAGAAAAAACTGTTACCTTTTAAGTTTAACATCATCTCCGATGTGTGGTGGTTATAATAATTTGATTCTTCTTCAGTTTTTCGTATTGCTCTTGCTATTATCGCACGCCATGTGTGCCGACTATTAGCTTCACGAACTCCTGTTTCTAGTCTTAGTGCAGTTACCCTAGATACTAAATCGGTCCATCTGGTTGATGAACGTGCACGTTTGTGTTTTCCTTCAGGTCTACCTTCGACAACAAATATTTCTATATAAAGCGGTTGATGATAATCGTTGTTTATAATTGATATCTAACTTGACTGATTTAAGATCTTGCTGTTCAAGGTATTCTAAGAAGAGTTATAGGTGGTTTAAATTACATAGAAGATGTGAAAAGTAAATTCCATGAACCTTATTTAATTATCCTGCCGTACGTATGGCATTATGCATTCCGTAAAATATACTTTTCATGTCTCAGTTCACAGTCACAATACAAGAGATGGTACTAACTTACGATTGACTTGCAACGTCTACCCTAAACAAGGTTCTATTAATGAATGTACGCATGGCTGTATTTTCTCGAATGAACCTCAAACATCCAAAATTTCGTTTGTAATTAGATATTATTTTATAAGATTTAGAATATCATATAAAATGTTTTCATTTCACATGTGTAAACATTGTCGGATGATTAAAATTGGAAACGGAATTCGAACATACAATTACAAGAAAACGCCGGCTTTAACATATAATAATCGATTACAAGAATGTAAAATTTAATTTTTAATAAACAGTAGAAGTAAACTGCTTTTCTGGCAGTGGATAATTTCAGTATTTACTTACTTGTAAACAAACTAGGTCGAAAAATTTTTTAAATGTCTTCTTAGACGTCGCAATGTCTTCTTAATATTTTAAATATAATATTAAATGTTACTTTAATAATTGTAATAACGTAGTATATTTAAAAATGTAAGTCTCTCGTCAAGAACACTAGAGCAAAATCTGATAAAGTATTATATTTTAAACAATTATTTAAGTATTTCAAAGTTTAAAATACCTATTTTGGTTGTATATCTACCACTTTAATATTTATAAATAAATAAATGTTCTATCTTTGATACTTTTAACAAATGATCAATTTCAAATGAACGGTAGTATTGCCCTATTAAAATTGAAAGATGTTTTCTGTAACATTGTATTGGAATATCGGCAAAAGAAACTACAACCAAGTTTCTTAATATATCTGAATGCAATGATAAGTTTTAAGGTTTCAATTTACATTTCTGTTTACTTCAATATACAACAAGGAAATATCAAACTTTATCGAAGCATATTTCCATTATTTTTTCTTCATGCGACTGTGCTTCCAATTTTGCTTCTTTGTGCACTGCACTAAAAGCTGTCTACGTTTTATATAGTACTTTGCTTGAAAGTTTGTGTAAAAGTTTTATGGAGCTTTGTACTCATAAATAGTTCACATTTTTGTGAAAGCAGGAGATGTTTATATCCTCTTTGTGCTTCCCGAACGGCAACGTTTCGGTTATTGAAATAATACCTACAATCCTTCTTAGCTTATTTTTTGCACCAAATATTTGGAAATTCTAAAATATCAAACATTAACATTACTAAACCTATACGTAAAAAAATTATTGATTATTCCGTTATTTAGAAAAACACAAAATATCTTAACAAATATTATATTCAAATGAAATAGTAATTACTCATATTTTTTTAGATAATACTAGAGTTTCTACTTCTTATTTTCATATTACTTAATTGGCTCCCAAAACACCCGCAACAAAACTTTTCTCGTATAATATAGAAAGGGAAACACAGAAACATGTCTGATTCTTTAAACTTTCCTCCTACTTTTAACCGTTTAGCGTCTAATAGAAAACGGAAGCTTACTGGATCCAGCAGCTAGAACAAATTCCATTATATTGCTTAATTACATAAAGGGCCTCCTTTATCTTTATCTACACGATTCATAAAAGCTTTTCTTCTACTAACTTTTCTATTTTTAAACATCGCCGAGATCTTGCCGGGAAAAATAACCGTTACAAGGGAAGCCTCAGGGAAATCATTTTCACATTTTTACTGGCACATCAGTGAAAAGCTTCTTAAAATTAATAATATTACATTTAAAAGTTTTCAATTATCTCCCGAAACTGTTCTGTATTGCAGAGCGGAAACTCAATAAATTGAAAGCTCCCAGATAAATTGATAAAGTTTAAAGATTTATACACAATTCAACAGGTAAGGTTCTGCATTATCTATCAACTCCAATACTGAATACAAAGTGATACAGCTTTTCAATTAAATACAGGTGCAGATGCCTTTCAATATACTATATAGATGTAAATTCTAGATATTTATTGAATCGAAGGTACTGTTTTAGTACTTTTTAGAATCGTAATGTTTTCATTTTTTGTATTGTACCTCCGTTTGTTTATTTTTTATACAGGTAATCTCAGAACCTGTTACAATCCTCTAAAGAGGATTTTTATATTATTCCAATTGTCTCACGCAGAACAGCAGTTGTCCTAGTTAAAATAAGATAATTTCCCCCATCAGCATAAACATTCTGTGGAAACATGATAAATATATTTTTTTAATAAATATGGTATTATTGGTTTAATGCGTTTTTAGTGCCTTCAGTTCCCTGTTTTGAAAAAAAGGAATGTAACATAGTAGCAAATAGAAATCATCAGAATGCTTCTAGACCAGCGATTCTCAACCTATGCATCGCGGCTCAATATTAGGCACCTTAAATTTTTACTAGGTCGCGAAATGATACCTTACGCTAAAGCGAGGAACCGGTGAAATGATTTTAGGCGTATTCGAAAATGGTTTCCTCATAGATTTCGTCGATGAATATCAGATGATGAAAATTAGGATATCCGTTGTTTAATCCGTTTTTATTACTGAAAATGATGATATTTTAAAAGAAATTTGTAGCTTGCTAAAGTTGCCTATCTAGTTGACATATTTTCGTTAATGAACCATCTAAATTTATGAATGGAAAGAAATCAGACCAGTCTTTTGTTTGAAATAAATTCGAAGTTTTTGTTAAAAAAATTGACCTCTGGTTAAACAAAACTAAAAAGGATTGTTCTGCTGTGTTTCCATCATTCTTACAAATGGTTGAAGGCAACCTGATAACTCAGAAGGAAATTTTGGATATACAAAATATTTTTTTGTAATTAAAAGGAAAGTTTATTCAATGTTACCCACCTACAACAGACGTTCTTTTGAGCAATATGTGAGTAATAAATTCTAAAAAACAATGTCAATAAGAAAATTCAACTCAATCAGAAGTAGAAAATTTAAGTAAATTCAATCAAATCACGGATAAGAGTTTGGAAGTAAAATTTAAAGAAAATCAAATTAATTTACTTACATTTTGGTAACAACTTGAAGAAGAATATGAGATTCCGGTGAAAAGTCAATACAATTGTTACTTCCATTTGCAACAACCTATTTGGCTAAGAGTGAATTTTCAAAAACAGTTTTCAAAAAAATAAATTCAGAAACTGACTCGAAATAAATTCAACAATGAGAATTCCATTATCGAATTCTATTGAAATAATTAATTAATTAATTGAATGTAAGAGGTTTATAATAATAATTATAATTTAAAATATTTTTGTGATTCCACAATTTTAAAAGAGTCTTATTTAAATCGTTAGTCTTACATTTCTCCATATTTAAATTTAAATAATAATAAATGAAATTGTTGTATTTTTATAAGAAAAAATTTGCTGTAGTAGATATGTACTGAATGTTACTTTTCACATTTAGAAGTAATTGTCAATGCTGAATAATTTTAATTATTTGTATAATATACAGTGTCTCCAGCCTACAAGGATTTTAAACATTTTATGTTATAAACATTTGGGTCACGGTACTGCATGTGCGATGAACTATAACCACGTAATATCTGAGGTTATTTAACCCCTAAATCACCTAAATCACCTAGTAATTTTTTTTTAATTTGTGTGTCTTACCTTTTTGCTTCAATTTACTAAAATGTACATAACTTGTTTTACTTCTTGTTTAATTTTGATAATCTTCGTTGTTTTAGAAATCCAACAGGTCAAGCTTAATTTCCAGTTAAGAAAAATATACAGTTGTTTGCGAAAATTGGATTAAATCTGACACCGAAATGAAAATATTGATGTAAAAAATTGTAAACTAGTTGTATGTACTTAAATTGTGATTTATATTCGAAACCCTGTTAAATAACTCTTTAAATATTAAATTTTCGAACATTGTGAATACCTTTTCTTCGATAACAGAAAACTAATTCAAAACCTGATAAAAAAAACTCAAGGGAACGATCTCGGTTTCCAGATACACTAATTTAAAAATTTTAAATCAAGTTTTTCACTTCTGAGTCAGATTACGTCGAATTTTTACATTCAATTGTATATTTTTCTCCAACAAAGTTTATCAGAAGCGGGCAAAAAACCAAAGAGTTACTTACATTTTAGTGAATTGATGTGAAAATCTTAAAGGCCTATATCCCCGTAATGGTGCCAAATTTGAATGAAAATTACTAAGTGATTTAGGGGTTAAATATCCTCAGATGTAAGTGGTTACAATTTTTCGCATATGTTTAGAATCACGCTGTATGTTATTTGTAATGCTACTTCTAATTAATATGTTCTATATTGCAATTATTTTTTGGAAAATGTCACTGTTGAATGAAACTATAAAGAGGGAGAAGTCTAGAATGGTTTTAAACCTAAAAAACAAATTTTACTCATAACAATGTAAGTTTAACAAAGAATCTAGATAACATCAAAATTAATCTATTGCACATTCTCAGCTTGTCAAAATAATTTCACGGGTTGCTGAATGTAAACACGTATACTCAAAAGAAAACCACTTTATCCCATATTTTTTATAAAGCTTTCATGTTAATTTTTGAAAAAACTCCTTCACTAAAAAAGTAACCATTAAGACAATATCGCAATCAAGTTATAATAGAAATTGACAAAAAAAAACTAATTGCAACTCTTCTAAATATACTTTTACGTACTGTACGCCCTTCCATAGAATAAACTTTATTACCAAATGAAATTCCTTTAAATCACGTACACATATGGAGCGTAGGAGAATATTATGGAAAACAGGGTTTCGACGTTATGTTCCAAGCTACTTATAAATGAGATATTTCAGATTTAAAAGTTAATGTATGATATATAAACTGCTAAGGCTGGGGTGGCTCAGTGGTAAGACAACCAGGTTTTGGATGTAATAGTCCGAACGCTTCCCGGTTCGAATCACCCCAGGGGTCGGAAATTTTTCTAATTCCCTGGGTGATCGGTACTGGGTCCCGGTCTCCATTTGCCATTGGAAATCAAATTAATGGCACTCCTCGTGTTACGGTCGCGTTAGCGGAATAACAAGACCAGAAACAAAAACATCTATACATCAGGCAATTCAAGCACGGATTCGCACCAACACAGTAACCCGCGGGCCCTGTTGTGCATAGCACAAACTAGCTTTGCTTTGCCTCACACCGCCTCAACACTGCGCAAGCGGTACAAACGAGGATCACGATTATGATGATGATGATGATATATCAATTGCTATCGGTTACAGTCATTTTTAAGCCATTGATTAAACTGAACTTTTTAATCAAATAAGTAATCTTAGTCGGTTGATATTCTTGTTATAAGAGAATGCGTTTCATTTTTGATTTTAATGGGTTTTAATTTTTTTGTTCATATTAGGAATATTATGTATTTAATTTTTCAATTGGCATATTTTTTAATGATCAACAGTTTTAATTTACCATATGCCAATAATTTGCTGTTTCGTTATATTCTATTGGTATTAAACGTTGGTACATTTGGTGTTAACGACTATTTATTATTTATAAGTAAGTAAGATAATATGAAGAAAATGACAGGCAGAAAAAAAATCCTATTTAAACTCCAAATTATCTACATTAGCAAAGGAACCAGATAAAAATACTAGAAACGAAAACACTCTGTTGAGGAATCTAGTCTAAGCCCTTCCGCTTGCCAAGTGAGTAGCTTAAACGCTTGACCACTGAAACCGTGGTGGCGGCGTATCGTTATCTCGTATAAAAAGAGTATCAAACGACTAAGATTCACTATTTAATTAAACATTGTATTCAAACTCATCTAATTAATAAACTATAGTTTAAATATGAGGTATATAATTTAAAAGCAGCTGGGAATATAATACCGGCGAAATTCTGTATTCCCATGTTATTTCTCAATGCTCAGATCGATATAGAGCATATTACATCGTCTAAGCAGTATTGATTGACTCTGTCTCGTACATTTTGTCTATACAAAGTTTTAAGTTTAAGCACCAGGTTTTCCACCGCATAGTCACAAGTTTCGACTTAACATTAATGTTATAAAAAATTTCAGATTTATGGTAATTGTATATACGTCTAGAACTTTTCGAGCTCTAAGCATACAAATGAAAATCGAGGCCCTTCTTCTATAAACAAGAATGAGAGTGATACTTGTTAAAAATCACTATTTTTGAAGTTGTGTTAATTCATATTAAATATTTGTTGGAGATTACAAAAAATATAAAATGAAAATAAAAAAAATCAATAGAAAATTATTTTAAGAAATTTTATATAAAATATTTGACTTAATTTTGACATCTGTAAACTTATTAGTAATATCCTCATAAAAAAGAGTTTTTATAATATCCTTTAACACAGTGGCGGCTCGTGAGTTAAGAAAGAGGGTGGGCACAAGAAAAAACTTACCAATTTTTTGTATATAAAATCCATTCTCCTATTTTTACTGCTGGAAAAGATGTCTATGACTTTGTTGTCAAAATCCGGGATAGACTGGACGAACTTCTTTTCTATTGATAGGACCGCCAATGCGTTCAGTCACTAAAAGTGGCAAAATACCACCTACGTCACACATGTCATCGCGCTCATAAATTGCTGAAAGTTCACTTTTCAATGTTACACTGTCCAACATAGGATAAGATTTCAGAGTTTCATCAAAATATTTTTGTGAAAATGCAAGCCTATAAGTTTTAAAATTTTGAGAATCAAATAATTTTGCTGCACTTAAGTGATCCCTAAAATCAAATCGGTCGCTAATTTGGCTTAAAATAGTGTCACATACTTCCTTTGCAATAACAGCTCTGTTATCTCCAGATGTCGTTTTTTGTCTTTTCCTTGCAGGTTCGTCATTATTGCGTTCCTGATTGTCATTGTCAGTAGAGTTTCTAATTCGAATAATTTGCTGTTGGAATTGTTCAATTGCCTTTTGCAGTTGAGCACTGTCAATCCCGCACATTTGAGTCTGATTAAATAATATTTCAACATGTGGCATGATGAAATGAAATATTTTCATCCACTAGAGAAATTCCGGGCAATTCAAATGTTTCAATAAACTACTTGCTTCACTAATAGTAACTGAATCCATCCCATCTTCGTCAATAATTTTGTCTAAACATTCTTTGAAAGAATCCTGGTGTTCAAATAATTTGTTCACAGTTCGACTTTTGAAAATCCACCGAGTAGGAGCAGCGCGTGGTAATCTACGTTTGACTATTTCATCAAGAATTGCCGTTCGTTTTGGCGATCGAGAAAAAAGCTTGAAAATGACTGCAAATTTGCAAAGAAAATTTTTACATTTTTATTGCACTGTGCCGCTCGTTCAATAATTAAATTAAATTGATCCGCGTAACATTGAATATAATGTGCATGTGGAAATGTTCTTTTGATAATGGCTTGGACACCATTTGTCTTACCACTCATTACCGACGCCCCATCGTAACTTTGAGCGATTAGTTTATTGTTATCAGACCCAGAAGGAGAATTTAAAATAGTTTGCAATTAATTCAGCAATGTTTTTGCTAATACATCAGCATTATATCCACCCGGCTTAAAAAAAGGCCAAAAGCGTTCAAAAATTTGTCCATTAAACACGTATCGAATAATAACAACGAAAACACTGCGAGTCTGCGCTCGAAATTCAAACGTGACTGCAAATAGGGAACGAAGCGCTCGATGCCCAATTCGCCTGATATTTCGCGTATAGCGAAGATAACCGATAGGCAACCGAATCTTGCTCTACATAGGTACAAATCAGAGCGTTCCCCGGAAAATAGTTCTGAGCGTGTTAGCCGCGCCTGTAGTGCGGAAGGAAAATTTGATACCATCGTTAAAATAATGAAATTAAAATAATGCACTGAATTACATGCGCATTTGTTTCTGTGTTTATCTTGGTGGGCACGTGCCCTTGTGCCCTTTAGTACAAGCCGCCACTGCTTTAACATGTACAGTATGGCCACGGAAAATGAACGCTCTCCTTTGTCATTGGTCATTTGTAACGTTACAAAAACAGTCTTACAGTTATTTCGAGATTAGGAATTTTTTTTTTAAGTATCGTGGAGTTTTCTGGAGTTGCCAAAGGCAACTCCAAGATTCCCATCCCTCCCAGCTTATCCCGGCTCAGCACATTTCGTGCTATTCACAGGTCTAACATGCCCCACCCTTGAAAAACCCCATGCCCCAGACATCACAAACACCCTGGGAAAGTGCAGTGCTCAGGATTCGAACCTGAGCGACTTTGGTAGAATAACTCCGAAGCCAAGCGCTGAGGCCATTACTCTACCGCGGTCCCCGAGATTAGGAAATGTGGATATAGTTTTGTTGTCGATTATTATAATCTGCATAACACGAAGTTAAATTTAATACAAAATTTACAATTACATTTTCTGCAATTTTCTTTTTACAACCTGTTTCTTTTTTAATGTTAAATTTAGTACGTGCGCTTGCATATGAATAAGCATTTTAATGATGTTTTGCCATTGCATGATTTAGTTTTGTGTCACTGGTATTTTATCAAACAGCTGGTTGGATTTATTTTTCCTTTCATTTTGTGGTTATCCTGTATTTGTTATTTTGTTTTGGTTAGGAAGTTGATATTAGCATGAATACCAATACATGTTTAAAAGGAGATAAAATTGGCGTGATCTTTACGTGACTAACACAGAACAATAAATCAGGCACATTCGTAGAATACATTAATTTTCACCCCATTTGTTGAGATATTTTAATTTGGCGCCATCCGTTAACTCCATCTTCTCCTCGCGAAATTAATGTATGCTGTACAACCGGCATGCGCTGTATTTTCCTTTTGATTTAGCGATTTGTGCGCTGTTCTTCACGCATATTTGCTTCATATTTTAGAACACGTTCTAAATAATTTGCATGAAAATTCTTTAGAACACGTTCTAAATAATTTGCATGAAAATTCAGCACAAAATTTACTTATGAATTCTGAATATTTTTCCATAAATATACAGGTAAATTTTTTCAAATTTAACCTCGTGTGATACAGGCTTTTAATTAAATTTATCAGAAGCAGTAACTACATTCTCAGTCTTACTTAATGTATCAAATCCATTTCAACTTTCAATTCATCAACATTTACATATTTACTAAAAATTCCCTCAATACAAGTTTTAGAATGCATGACTGCTTCTACACCAATAGATATATATTCTATCACAATCGGTTAAAAATATTCATTGTTATCATAGAAAAGTGTTTTTCTTTTATAATTCAGCGTTTTTTTTTATACCTCTGTGCAGGACCCTCTTTTAACAAGGCCCTAGACTAAGAGATACAAATTCAGTTAGATTAGAAGAATTCTTTAACAGTTCAACCACTGCTAGAATCCACTTAACAAAAGTAAAAGAAAAAGAAGCTCTTTCCAATGATTACATAGACTGCTTAGAAGCTTTTTTTTAAACAATATTTACATCACTAATAGAGTTTCTGAATCTACACAGAAAAGTGCTTTAATAATTTTAAACCCTCTAATAATAAGCAAATTATCTACAAATGACGAAAACTAAAACATACGGTTTTTTTGACGGTACATACTAAAAATTATGCAAACTTTGAATTTAAATTCTACAGGCGCTTGAAATGGCCAACAAATTCTTCTCCTTTAACGTAATTTCTATCTATAACTAAGTAGTCTAAGATCATCCGGCCTTTTGTAAGACCCAAATATTGACGGATTTTGAATTTTGAACACATATAAACGATTTGTAAAACTATACCCATCTACACCTGACAAAAAATAGTAATTAAGTTCCTATTCTGAAACACATTATTTCGTATAAACAATTCTATTACAAATATACCGCATCTGTCCGCAAGCAAGTGCTTGCTTGTCATCCAACTGGGCCAAGAAATGTTGGAGAAAGCAACTCCACAACCAGAGAGTTGTTGCTGAGCAGTAGTTCAACGGGAGATTAACTAGAAAGCAGTTTTTCATGTCTACTATTGAATAAGAACTGTTCAAGTTTGCAATATCTATTTTGATAAAAGTAAATACCTATTAATGGTTAAAATATGAAGTGCTGGCAGACCACCTCTAAGGTGAGACTTATGTCCAACAATGGATGAAGGAGGGTTGAGAAAGAAAAAAAATACATCAGAAAGTCATCTGAAAAACCTTCTATCCTTGATAAAGGAAGCAGACAACTCAGCCTGTAGTCTATGAAGGAGAAAAAGAGACACCCCTGGTTATCTTGCTGCGAAAACCTAAAGGCTTGTAGACATAGACGCTTCAAAAAACCAGAACTGGAACCTGATATGATCAAATAGGGTTACTTTAAAACGGTGCTGGGATTCTTCAGGGAACCAGGACCCTCAATGTGAAACCGAAACGAAATACTGTGTGTGCAATACGACCTATAGGCCGCGGCGCATGGGACAAGAAACCAACAAAAAAAATACATTGTAACGCGATTTCTCATATATACCCTTCACAAAAATAACTTTCCTTTCAATTTACGGAGAAAATTTTTCATTGTTCCTTCTTATATGCTAGCAATTTTTTCACTTATATTATTACGAACGCCATACTCTTTGGTAACTCCACAACTAACAGCTAGGCAATGGCGATACCATGTTCTGTCAAAAGGTTTGTTTGAAACACTGTTCTTGAACACATTTGAGAAAATACTTTCATCGATCACTAAAAATGTAAACCAACAGTGATTGCAATAGTTAAAAACTATATAAATTTAAAATTTTGTAGCTTATCTAAATGTTCTTATAAGTAAATTAATATATTGTTAAAGTTTCTTAGAAAATCTTAACATCATGTGTAGACGACCAAAATATTAATGTAATTGAAATTTGTACAGTGTAACTTATGTTTACTGTCCAATCTAATCCAATAGTTAAATCATTTTATATTTCTACAACTTAGGTTTTAAAATTTTTATGACGTTTAGATAATATCTTTTAGGCACTTTTTTCTACGTCTCTTTTTTTTAACAGCACAGTTTTTCACGCCGTACCGATTTTCCGTGGAACTTGTTTCCTCGGCACTTTTTTTTCCACATTCTCTCTGGCTAGTACCAGTATTGAAATAAAAATTATCTGCTCACTAAAAGAACTTGTGTACATGACATCAAAGAATATAAAATTTTCGAGTAGTAAATATTTCCTTCAAAATTCATGATATGCTTATTTAAAGAATTTATTTTTATTCTGTGCACAAAATAACCGTTATGAGCTTGCTATTGTCAATAAATATCTAAAATGCAAACAAGGTATTCCGTAGCTTTGGCGAACGTTGCGATCCTTTAATCCATTTTAGCGTTGTATTGAAATACTCGCATCCCAGGACAGAATACAAAAGCTAAAGCAACACGAAATTTGTCAAGTAAAATTTTATGCGCCCTCTCTCTGTATACGCTAACATAACTGCGGCACTTTTCCCGAAAAACAATACTAAAGCCCACGACTCCTTCGAAACGAGATCTCTCCAACACTTACGTATACCGGAAATAACCAATACAGGAGCAATTTGGGCCTCACTGGAATTGCACTTCTCGAATGTGTAAATAGCGATATCTCCGAGGTATGCTGGACGTCCCCATTAATATTACACAGCGCGCCCTACGATTCAAGCTCGGATACGATACTGCATTGACGTCTTTTCAATAATGAAAACCTCGCTTCGCATGGAGCCTTTTATACACGCTCAGTTTCTGCAAATAATAATTCAGGCCACTTTTCAATTCGCTTTGAATTCAAATGAAACTCGCTATACATGTGTGATATGTTTAAATAAAAATGATTCTTAAAAATTTACTCCTGCAGTAGTATTTCACGCAGTGAAGCATCCATTCATTATTTTTATTATGTACCAGAACTAACCTAATCATAACCTATTTTCCTTGTGTTTTAAACTGAATACGAAAATAGATTAGTCTACCAAATAAATGCAAGAACACTCTTTCTCTAAATCGAATGGGAAACTCAAATATGCAAACGATTCATTTTTAATCCGCGGTGTAATGTACATTTGAAGAATATTATATCCACAAATTGAAAAGTTAATAGCTACAGTCATTTCCAAAATATTAATGAACAATGTCTAAAAAAATATTAAATATTTCATAATCAATGAGGATTCGACTTTGTGCAGATTAGAAAAAAAGGTTGAATTTTATATGGTATATCTTACTGTATAAATTACTGTATTTAATTTGGGAACATCCTGTATACAATACGACGTAGACTTAAACGTATAGTATATAGTCTACATACTAATACACACGAATATGCGCCTTATGTCACTGACGCATTCGGATTTGGAGAAAGAAGGAATACATACAAGTAGGAAGGATGCCCGCCTACTTGCTCGCCACAGTTTGCTCACCTACTGTTTCTGGGAGATTTTCTTCACACAATTACCCAAAACTCATATTAAAAGTTAGTGAGGTTATAAAGCAAAGAAGGTGTGGAAAATTAAAACGCGGCGTTCTGTTCCACCAAGACAACAATCCTGCTCCCAAGAGTTGTGTTTCTATGACTGATATCCACAACACTGGATTTGAAATTTTAGAACAACCCCCATATTCACCAGATTTGACCACCAGCGACTTTCACCTGTGCCCCAAATGAAAAAAACATCTTCGGTGAACTCATTTTTCAGACGATGAAGAGGCGATGGCTGCTTTGAATGAGTTATTTGTGCAGTAGAAATACTTTTGGCGACCGGGTGGCGCAGTGGGCGAGAGTCCGCTTCGCAACCGGTTGACCCGAGTTCGACTCCCGTTGTGGCCCGAATTTTAATTAATTCGGGAGCAGCGGGAGTGACTCGGTAGCATAGTTGGGGGGGTTTTTCAAGGGTGGGGCATGTTAGACTCGTGCATAGCGCTACGCGCGCTGATCCGAGGTAAGCGGGGTGGGATGCCATAGCAACTCCACGATTCTTTTTAAAACAAAAAAAAAAAAGAAATACTTTTTTTCTAAAGGCATTCAAGCTCTGCATCATCGCTTTCAGGGGATTAGGTTGAGAAATAAACTTGTTTCAAATGTCTAAGCCATGTGCATCTATATCAGGGACAATAAATGATATACCGCCCTCGTATATAGAAAAGAACATAGTTAAGGGCAGGAAAAAATAAATGTATGTAGCATACTGGAAGATTTCATTTATACACCCCTCTTCATTATTATTTGCTAGTTCAACTATGGTTGCACAACAAGTTTCGCGTAAAGTGAATAGACATAAAACGAGGATTGCAGTGGCCTGCAAGATCCTTTGATTTAAAGCATCGAAATTAGAGTTTACGTTAAATAGTTTTAAAATTATTTTTAAGTTTATTGTTCCTGATATCGTTATATTATTTCTTGTGTGCATAAAGTATCTATGTTTTTAATATTAATTTTACAATGTTTCTATTACTGACGATAATGTCAGAGAAAATATGCCAATTCCCGCAGCACCTCCGCCAGTTTTTGTCGTACTAAGAGTTGAGAGAGATATTAACATGACATCAAATTTTAATTCTATCATTGTCACCATACTCCTCAAAAACTTTTCTTCATTTTTAAAAAATGTTGGTATAAATATATAAATTTGGCTAAATAACATATTTTTACGCAATTTCTCGAAAACTAATTTAGTTACTGTAAGATATGTTATTTATATCAAAATACAGCATTAAGAAAGACTTTCAATTTGAACGGTCATAAAGGGCATAGTCTTACCCAACGCTAGTGCCTCCTTCCAGTATGAAAGGTAGTAATTAGTAATAACTTTATTTCACTATTTTCTGTGATTTTCATATATTTTAAATGCATCGTTTTCAAATGGCCATCCTGCACAGTAACTGCGCCTTCTTACATAATGGTTCAAAGATTTTTTATATTTATCTTGGTAAAATATAGGATGAGATAAATCCGTTACAAGCCAAACTGACAACACGGTTTTGCGGAATAAATGTGATACGTATCGGAATTGTGTCAAATCGAGTTCAAATCTGAAAAGTAAATCAACTGACATTTGCTTCCAATCGGGAATCGAAGCCGAGCGTAGGCATTTAAACCAGATGGCCCGAAAAGGTAATTCGGAGCATGAAGGTGTTTGAAGCAAGACGTGCACCATTCATTAAAAGCGCGACACGTCGATGAAAGCCCTTTTAATTACGGTCAAAACGTGTTTTCAGCATACGCTATAGTAGTTTAATTAATGTTCTCGAATTATCAGGACGCATATGGCTCTATATTCCTCCACGCTTATTGTTTTGATAGCTGTCTGGAAGTTCTGAAACTATCCTGCCCTAATAAAAACGTATGACCAACTTTAGCGTTTTATATGTTTGAACTACTTGTTTTTGCTGACGCTGTTGCCAGTTAAGCAAAATATGTGTGATAACCTAACATACAAATGGTTTTGCTGTTTTCAGCACTGGATTAAAATTAGGATTCGGAACTTCTGCGACGCTGTTTCTAAGGGGAATCGTGACTGATGCTCATAATAATAAATGTTCGTTTTTCGCGTTAAAACTCCTTTTGGAACACAAATAGTTTCAGTTTCCACGATCTACATGTTGGTACAAAAAGATTTACATCAACATCTCCTGATAGTCGTAAAACGCTTGCTGAATAGTGATTTGTGTGTTCCTTCATTTTACCAATCTTCTCCAGTTTTATCTTCTTTATGGTATTTTGCACGCAATCCTGCAACCTTATCTTTAGTTTATTTTTCACTCTTTGATTATGTGTATCCGCTCCAACAAAGCTATTTGGTTCACAGCTCTTCTTGATCCCACTATGTCCCCGTTTTCTATTGTGGCCTATAGTCTTTCCACAATCGTTAACTCACACATCCTTAGCTGATAGGACTAGAAGATATAATGCTTTTATACGCTTTTCAATTACTTCTAGTATTATCTAATCATATACGAGTAATTGTTTTCATTGTGGAAAACTACGGAAGACTACCACAGAAAACACACTTCCCTAGTAGCAAACATGTACATTTCAATGCATGTCTGTCGCAGCTTTCGATTTGAATAAGGAATATAAAAAAAAGTTTCTCCCTTCCTCTTCTGCCTCCTCCTAAATAATCACCTATTTTGATATTTTTCTAGAGATTCTTTAGTATATCGGATTAATGTTTTATTATAGTATATCAAATAATATTTTACAAACAGAAGTTAATATCATCGTCTCTACAATTACTTAGTTATTTCGTTCTACGCAAATATTATTCTGAAGATCGACTACTGCTGTTAAGACTTGGTTTGGTTTGGTTATGATTGGGCGAGATCTAGCACGGGGTTTTCCGAGCATCTCTCTATACTACAGTCATTATACAGGGTGTTTGGTTCACCGACGTATATCTGAGAGGAGGTGGTAGGTGAGTCGATTTGGAACTTATTTAATCAAAAATACCCTTATACAAAGTGTCACGGTTTTCGAGATAAAGCCAACCTAGTGATTTAACTAAATTAGACGATTTTTGCTACTATGGATTTTAATTAGACACTATTGCAAGTTTTTAATTAATTCTAACTTTTATTTTAATAATCTTTGATATCTATTTCATCAAATAAAATCATTTCATACACTCCACATGTGATGAAAACAATCTGGAGTCGGCTAAAGTTCAAAAATGTATTCTTTTGATATCAAACTTTGTCTTCAAATGCCTTTTTATTTCGAAAATTTGCAGGTAATAATTAGAGTGTGATACATCAATAGAAAGGGCAGACATCCTGGAAGTTTTTAAACACATCTGAACGTATTTTGTTTTGTAATTGCTTTTCATACGTGGCCTACTAAATCAAAGTTTGATATCAAAAGAATACATTTTTGAACTTTAACCGACTCCAGATTTTTTCTTATCACATGTGGAGTGTATGAAATGATTTTATTTGATGAAATAGATATCAAAGGTTATTAAAATAAAAGTTACAATTAATTAAAAACTTGCAATAGTGTCTAATTAAAATTCATAGTAGCAAAAATCGTCTAATATAGTTAAATCACTAAGTTCGCTTTATCTCGGAAACGGTCACACTTTGTATAAGGGTATTTTTGATAAAATAAGTTCCAAATCGACTCACCTACCACCTCCTCTCAGATATACGTCGGTGAACCAAACACCCTGTATACCTGTTGCACACCCTAACTATGTATTTTACCCATCTAGGATAGTTCTAAACCCAGTAATGTTTTTGAAGGTTTCGCACCTCAGCCAGGATCGAACCCCCTCCTCGTCTCGTCAAGAATCGAAATGAAACTCTCTCTATTTCTCGTCTGGCGTTTTCGAAACGGTACATTAGAAATGTCATTATGAGACACGAGACCAGACAAGAATTACTATACTTTCGCTGTTGGGATCTTTAATGCAGTGCTGGGTAGATGTTCAAACCATACGTTAAAACAAGAACATTTCACATCAAAAAAGTATTTTAATGTATTTTCGAAAGGTACTATCATAGTTTCATGATGCCATTTTTCTATCAACGACAATATAATGCTTTTGCTAATATTGTCAAATTATTAACTATCCTTAAATACTATTGGATATTGTTACGATTCTGTTAAAAGCAGCTTAGATTTTCCAAAATATCGCAATGGTACAAACTCTAAGACATCCCGCGTTTGAAATGGACTTGCTGTAATTTCCAGTATTTTACGAGCATTTAAATATCTGATTTAGATAATGTACGACCCAAGAGGTACACTACTTATTGTATGCACGGTATCGTACCTTCAAATGTCTTATCCACGTAACGTTTAAAAGGTTTATCTGTAAGGTTGATTCGATGTAATTTTTGCTAGGAACAAAAAACCCTACACCCTAGCCGGTACCGCTACCATTTAATCTTGAATTCGGGATATGTTTCGTATACATACATACACGTTAAAATATCACAAGCACCAGCAATGTTTTCAAAATCAATTTGTTCATATAATAGAACTAATTGTTTAGTTTTAAATAAATATAGACAGTGAGAAAAATTAATTAAGTCAATTTACCACCCAACAATAACTATTTCGTTACCATTTTTATTTGTATTGTATCTAAATGCCTATGTATTTCAAAAATGTTTAATGCTTGAACTACTTAGTCCGGTTTGATTACGTACTCAATCTCTCACGAGGGCCGAGACGAGACGAGAAATTAACAGTACGAGACTTTGTTTCTCGTCTCCCAATTTCGGGACGGAACGAAAGTCGTATAATTTGTTGACTCGTCTCGTCCCGCGGCAGCACTGATGGTAAAAAGTGTCATTTTACAGGCTCAGTAAGTGCCGTTGGGGAAGATGTGTAGTTCTGCGCGGGCCGTGAAAGATATGCCTCCCCATACCATTATTGAGCCACCACCAAATGCAGTCATGGGGGCAATATTGCATTGATCATATCATTCATTTGGACGTCTAAAAACTTGAGTACGCCTATCATAACTCTTCAAACACAATCTGGACTCGTCTGTGAACAAAATGCATCTCCAATCTTCATTTTCCCAATTCAAGTGGATTCTAGCAAAATCCAATTTGTGTCTGCGGTGGTCTGCAGTGGTCTGCAGTCAACTGTGGGCCAGTAGCTGCGAATCTGGCTCTCAGATTTCCTTCCAAAAAACGTTGGCGAACAGTTTCAATGCTAACCTGCACATTATGTACTGCTGAAAGTTGTCTTTGGAGGGCTCTCGTGGTGGTAAAGCGCTCTCTTAGTGCACGCATTCGAAGAATACGATCTTCTACAGCGGTAGTATCACCTGGTCGCCCTTGCCCTGGTCGCCTGTCATGTTCATTAGTTTCTCTGAAACGCTGGATGACCCGAGAAATGGTTATGTGGTTCACCCCAAGCCTGTCAGCGATAGTGCGGAAAGAATACCCTTCTTCGGACAAAGTAAAGGCTGTGACACACCCATCACGACTTAAATTTCTTGAGATACGTTGCATTTTAAATAAGACTGATCGTACAAGCAATTGCTTGATGACAGCTAGACGATTTCATACGATTTAAAGTAAAATGAAACTGCAAGTAAATTGTAAATGTGCATGTAAAATTGATTAATTTTTTTAACAATGTTAAAGATGTAGAAACAGACCAAAAGTAACATGCGTCTATCAGGTTTCTATCAGACATTAATTCCATGCATTTGTTTGAAGTAGATAGGGCACTATTCTTTTATCGCAACATTAATAATTGGTGCGTTAATTTCCTGGAGCAGTGTACTTAGTTGCAAAATAATAAGAGTAACAATAAGTGATGTAGGTATTTAAAATCACAAACACGGATTGGCAGCTTCTCTTATCCTTTTCGAAATATTTCTTCACATTTATAATAGACAAAATAAATCACGAATACCCTCTTGTACGCATATCAAATAATATATAACATACAGACAAAAACAAGGCATTTTATCAGACAATACGAAACAGAAATATACAATAGATGTAAGGACCTAGAAATTTAATTTTCTGTGTTCCGTAGCAATTTCAGAAAAAGTAAATCACCCATGCTTTCAGCCGACTGCCGTGTCCTTAATTATTTCAGAACATATCTTACATTTCGACAGAGCTTATTTATTGTTTAATAGGGACCATAAACACACTATTTTAAATAGTGGATACTCTATTAATTTCCATTGAACATCAAACTGAGAAGCAAATAGTGAAACCGTTTTAACTATAACAATAACAGAAATAATCAAACTTTGATTATTGATTATTTAAATATGTCTCTCGTCAATCAGGGACATCACCTCCATCGTAATCGGCTTGTCCAAAACATATAAATTATTTTCAAAGGACTTTTGCCTCAAATATAAATAATTATACTGAAGTTTTTTTCTGAAGGGTCAGGTTGCTCCAATTTCTTATTGTCAGATTCTTATTTATAGAAATAACCGTTAAACTAACATAGCAATAAATCAGATTTAGTAGTAACTAACAATCAAAATTCTATAAAATGTCATCATCATACACATGGAATATTCAAGCCCTGCTCGCTAATAATGTCAGTGTTGTTAGGATAGCCACACATTCTGATTTTTCCGGACATGTCCAGGTTTTTTACTTTAGGGATACCCGAGGGTAGTTTAAAATGTTGTCCCAAATACGCTTGAATAAAACATTTTTGCTTTTCTCTCCATTCGCAGGCCTGTCCGATAAATTTCTGCTCGAAAATTCCAACGGCGTGTCTAAAATACTAGCGGCTCTGTAGTATTAAAATGAAACATTAATTGGGGATTTTTGCACTAAGTAAAATATAAACCACTTTATTTTTTTAAATTTACAGTAACTAGGTAGATAAAATTGTAAAAATATTTTAGGCGACCAATTGGGACAACTGCAATAATAAAATAATTTTTACATTTTAAAATATCAAAAGTCTTAATATAGGTTCTGTTTTTCATATGGAGCTACTACAAAAATATAATATCGCCGATTTCTGCTTGTTTCTGTTTCCCATTGTTTTGTGATCTATAAATATGAGAATCGTTTAAAAAGTTTTTGAACTGTAGTGTAAATGGCGTTAGTAATCCTGAAAATATTATTCTCTTTTCATCATAAAAATCTAGAAAATGTCAAATCATTCTGTAAAATAATTATTTATATAATTTCTTGAATAAACATGTTTGAGTGTTTTCGTAAAAATATAATAACGCCTTATAATTAAATGTTATGTTAAAAAGTTTGTTGGCAGTAGAAACTCATAACACTCCATGATATGGGTTAGAAACAACGCGCATCTCGGATGAAACAATTTGAAATATTCGATTATGAATATATCTGGAGATATCTCGAGATGCGATTAATTCATTCGAATGACGAAAACTTCTCAAATTACGTTCGTACGCGCATCTCGAATCAAACAATTCGAAATATTCTATTATGCCTATATCTCGAGATGCGAGTGATTGATTCAAATGTTAAAAGGCTCCCGGATTACTTTTGCTTCGTTGTTGGGTTGGTAATCGAAATATGAATTTGTAATTCTAGAAGATACTAAAACATAAACTAAAAAGTAATATATTTATTTGACTTATCTTCTGTGATGGGGTCGTATATGCAGCTGAGTTAGCAAAATATCTTTTTATAATTTCGAACCGATCAGGCTTAAGTTATTATATTATATTATAATGTTATCGTCTTCTGGCGCTTTATTGTTTTTCATTGATTGGAGGGCGTGTAAAATTTCGTCTTCACTGATTTCCGGCATATCTTCAGATCCGACGTTTACTATTTTAGGATCTTCCTTCGGTTCTTCAGATCTTTTAATATGCGAATCATATAATGTTTTATAGAAATGTTCGGTAGTTTTTAGTATTTCGTCTCTATTTCAATTTCAGTTTATGTCTGGTCCTCATGATTACGCTTATAAATATATAAACTATTAATCAATTATAACGAAATAATTAGAACTATTGTTAATATTTCATAACTTACAATATAAGAGGGAAAACCATAAACCGGCATTAACAATCAGGTTAATCTTACAATGTGACGAAATTTAAATCAACACATAATCCAGTCGAAAACCGAAAAAACAATTCGAGGCAATACCGGGAGTGCCAGGGAGTCATCATTCGAAAGGCAGGACGCGAGACATTTCTCCTTTTGTTGAAATGTGCACGCATTTTGGATTCGAATGATATTCGAACGAATATCTCCAGTATTAAAATCATTCGAATACTAATAATTCGATTATTGAAATCATTTGATTATACACATGACTAGATTATAGCCCAGGTAACCATATATATGTTAATGTGGTGGTAGCTCAGTTGATAGAGCGCTCGCTTTTTGAATAAAACGTCGATTCTGGCTTGGGTTCGAAACCTTAGCAGTACTATGCAGATATATAAAAATCTTGTCTGCAACCCATCACACACAATTTCCCAATCCGGCTTGCAACCGTTGAATCTTAATGCTAAAAACCTTCTCTGGAATTTTGGTGTTTCTACCTTAGCGCTGAGGAGAAATACGTGGCAGAGAAGAGGCCGATGCCCAGCAGTGAGATAAAAGGCTGCCAATGATGAAACATATTTTACCTAATGGATATTCTTTCTGGAAATAGAAATTTATGACACCAAGTAATTACTAAGTGTAATAATAATATTTAAATTTACTCTTAATACCATTTTAATATTAATAATTTATATTAGTATAAGTTTTGGTATCTATCCGAGTCGAACTTTTCTTAAACGACTACAATTTAAAGTGCATATTTAAGTGCATGTTTTCGGTATTT
Source organism: Limonius californicus (assembly GCA_014611495.1). Classification (NCBI taxonomy): domain Eukaryota; kingdom Metazoa; phylum Arthropoda; class Insecta; order Coleoptera; family Elateridae; genus Limonius; species Limonius californicus. The sequence continues at coordinate 253 of JABXWE010000520.1, read as the reverse complement.
TACGTGCATATTTGCAGACATATATTCCAAATGTTAATTGTATATTTATTCTAAACCTGGTAATAACAACACTGATGTTCTGCGTTGCTAAAGGCATACTGCTCACAGATTATTCTCAAAGGGCTCAACAAAAACAGGAGAGTTCTACGCTAAACTTTTATACAAGTAGATAATAAAGATAGGACAATGCACACCTCACAGAAGTGTTGTTTCAATCGCAAAACTTACTGAAATGAAGTTTCGTTTCTTATCA
>JABXWE010000519.1:0-24963 GCA_014611495.1 Limonius californicus | reverse complement strand
ATAAAATCGAGGTGAACTCAAAGTGAAACACACTTTAGCGAGAAAAATCTAATGCAACGAATCGTTCGCTTCTGCCAGACGCAAAGATGTCCGACCGGAAATCCTGTTTTTCCAAAATCCAAGAGAGAGTGAGGGAAGCGCGAATTTGTGTACTCTTGAGCCCAATGTGAAATGGGTTGCGAACAACCTAGGCTAAAATACCGTTACACTGGCTGTCCCACATGACAGATCTTCCTGTTAGTGTAGACCCTCTGTATTATGATTTGAACAGAGATGAGTTGTAACGTTCGATTTCTTGCGCCTGGTTGATTGGTATTTAAATTTTCAATACAGCATTTTGGATTGCATATTTAAGCTTTTGACTAATTTAGAATTGGCCTTGTGGAAGTTTCGTGTCATCTACTCGTGTATTTCCGGTTCAAGAAATGGTGAATTTTGGGTTTTCCGTTTGACATATAACTGTACGAGTTCTCAAAGAAGGTGCACTTGTTTTGAGTTAATTTGGAAGTCGTTTTAAGACTTGGGAAGTTTTCCGATTTGAATTTTCAAGACACATTTGGGAAGTTCTTAGGCATCGATAGTGTGATGTGAGTTCCCGGGGAGTTGATCCCAATCTGTGTGCAAATCTATTGAGAGAGTTCTTTCGCCAGTTAACATCTTTTGGCGAATAGGCTGGAGTTAGAATTAACAGAAATTACCAGTCATTTGTGAAAAATCAAAGAGATCCTGTGGGTTCGAGACGAGTGGATTTATCTGCCGTGCAGCGAACGCATACAACAGGTGTGGATCGAGATAGCTAGCTCGCAGGTGTGTCAGTTCCTTTCATATTCAATTTTTACATATAATTTCGAGGATACGAGGGGTTCCGGAAAATTATGGTTCAATAGTAAGGAATCGTAGTAAATCTTGTAATTATATACATAAATTAATAACAAGACTAAGTACACGTTAATTAGTGGGAGTTTAAATTCAATTGATTTTGTATTTTGTTAATATTGGTGATATTTTATCGAAATTCTGTTAATAATTGTTAAATGGTCAATAGTAAAATTAATTTTCTTTTATTGATTAACATTCAAATCGCAAGGGGGAATAGTGCGGAAGTTTTAAATCGTGATTAAGAGTACGCCGATACTAATACTATTATATTGGTATTTTTACATCTGGGTATTTGGTTCGCGAGGCCTCGAGAAACTTAAAAATACTTAGCGGGGTTGGTCGCGAATATCATTATGGTTGGAAGCGAAATAAATGCTTCGTAGTCTAGTAATAATTTCGCATGATTACGTTCCCTATATATTCAAGAATTTTGTTTTATTAACTTAATTAACGGAAGGTACTGTTAGCTATGATTGGTTAATTCCTATTACATCTTTATATATCTTTATTGAATACCTACTTTAATATGTGTCAAAAAGGTTTATTTGCGTGATTCTTTATATAAATTGAAATTTTGTAATTTATTGTTGTGTTTTATTGTGTCTTGGGTTAAAAGCAAGGTAGGTCAGAACTCCAGAAAGGTTCCTGTTTACCTCGTTTTATTTTCAAGGACGAAGGATATTTTAAACAGGTGGCGCCTAGGCTTATCAAACCCCCCTTCTTCGACTGTAGCTGGTCGACCCTTGTCCTTGATACCTGGGCCTTGCATCGTAAATGGTAGTTTCGCTTGTATTGCTTCTATTTAGTATAACAGACTTTGTCGCCGTCTATTCGACTAGGCGTTACGGAGTGCTAGAGTTTCTTCCTGTAACTCGGCGGCATAGCGTCCCAGGTGTATCCTTATATTACAGCCCGTTCCAACTTCAAATATGCCAATTTGTCCCAATTTCAGTTTTTGATCCATTTGTGTACCAGACGTGTTCATTTCCATTTACTCGCTGCTCATCTTTGCTGCAGTCATCCCGCTGTAGTATCACCACTTTAAACAGTTTCCTGCAGTCAAAGACGGATGTTATTCTGACCGACTGCATCTGTAAGACGTGGTGTTCTTGCAGGTATTTAAAAATGTCGGTATGGTTTTGGGGAACCCTTGTAGGTACCTCCATTCGTTCTCAGCCGATATGATCCCAGTTTTTCCTCCGCCTTCACTCTTAGGTGAAGTGGTGGCAAATCCAGGAGGACTTCTAATGCAGCAGTTGGACATCGTTCCCATGATGCCGAGGCAGGCCAGCCGTTCTATTTGTTATAATAAGGTAGATCTCGTTTTTTGTTGGGCAGTCGGGACATAAATATATCCATTTTCGCTGGAGGGGTCTTTGCAAAGAAGCTATTCATTGGAAACAAGCTATGACGTAGTAGGAACTCAAGAAACCTCTCTCATTTCTTGTTCGAAATTCATAGGGTCCTAGCGCGTTCTTATGCTGCAGTTACGTCCTCATACAAGTTGTCTACTTCATTTTCGGTGTGTTCAGATGTTGACGCATAACCCTAAATAAGTTTCAATGAGTGTGTGAATCTGGACGACATTTTGTATATGCCTTTGATGTTCTCTCCTCCTTTGTAGTGAAAGAGTTGACGCGAACGTATTGTTACTAACTCCTCTCCAATTCTTTTAAGCTCGCTTATTCCGAATATGTTCCATCTGATACGGGAACGGTCTTCTTCAAGTTCTTGTAGTTTCTGGATCGTAGTCAGTGTTCTCGTTTTATGAGTGGCTCTAATCAGTTGCTTTTAGTAGCCTGGTCTAACACGGTAATTTTGTGCATCCTCTGCTCGCTTTCTTGTCCGTTCGCTACCTTGGCCAGGGGTCAACGAGCCGGCAACAAAACCTGTTGGAACGAGCTCATCGGCTACCACAGCGATGAGGGGGTTCACTAAACAGGATTGCAGGAAGAAATTCTTCTTGATACAATATACTACCCTTCCACGTCCCAGCTTTACGTAGATGTTCGTGGAAGGATCAAGCACCGACGGCTTAAGAAGAGTCAAGCGGAACCAGTTGTGTTTCCCCCTTACATTTAGATTAAATTATGGATGGGGTCGTCTAGGGTCGTAAAGCCTCTCTTCACTCCGACCTAATAAAATCTTTGTGAGTAACCTTCATATTATGTTTCCTAAATACCTAAACTCTTGCTGAGCTTCAGGTTTTTCTTGGGGGCTGCTTTTGCTGTCTTGGCTTTAGGACACCATTGTTACCCCTTTAAGGAATTTTAACTGTTTGTATGCCAGTGCATCACAGTGGGCGAGTCGTATTATCCAGGATCGGCCTTCGAGTCAGCTCCATGTCAGATAATGATGATGATGATGATGATAGTTTCTATTGCTAACGCGCAGAATTTGCAGTTATCAATGTCAGCTTTGAAAATTTTTTTTCGAGATAGTGTTCAAGAGGCCTGATAATTACCTTAAGTCGTCTTAGACAGATCATAAGGCCTTTTGGCTTTTTAGCTTCCCCTTTGCCTCAATATGCTTGCAAAATACACACACAAAAAAGAAAGTACATAAAATAACAAATTAGGTTGTAACCAAAACAAAATATTCAAACAAGGAGCAGAGTCGGTCCTGCAATAATTAAATATTTAACGGAAAGACCTCGAGGTATCTGAGCTTGGTGTTCGAGCCGCCACTGAGTACGATATTTATCGTGAGATTTAAAAAAGACTGTATAGGCAATGTTAAACAATTGGCAACAGATGGTTGCTCTATTTGTTGGTAATACAACCACTGTTGCGTCTCAGAAATCGAAGCCCTATTTACAATCTTCACTGGCATTTAATAATATAGAAAATGTTTACCTTACTTCGAAGCCGTAGTGGTGGAAGCCAAGAAGGTTGACGTACGCTGGATCGATGCCCCCAGGGAGAGAAGACGAGGGAAAGGGACAGCTCAGCTGACGTCACTGGTACGACTGGTCTTGGTCTTGTTACGCGATATTGCGGGACGAAAAATATAGATTCTTTGCCGAAACAACGGAAAAATTCCGACAAAACTAGATGTTTTAAACGCCAATATTAAATATCAGCGGCATAAAGTGTTTACTGGAACGATGTATAAATTTTTAGATAATCCCAATAGTGCACAGTAATCTTGAAAAAGACTTGAAGAAAATGCTTGTAAAAACGAACGAAATACAAGACACAAACGGTCTGTAGCCAAGGCGACCAAGTATTCCAAGAAATTTCGCTACCGCGGGACTATGCATGAGACAGTAAAGGAACTCTACACACACAATTCGACTTAATTTGTATATTTTTGCGAAGAAAAAACAGTACACGTTAAATTTACAAAAGAAACTTGGACCCTACCCTAATTTCACTGAGCATGGAACGTCTAGCGAATAATGTCCCGACCGAGCGTGAAAACAAGCCTCGAAGTCGGTTGCCAAAAACAAGTTTTGCACACCATCCTACTGACCAATTTTTTGAAATTATTCTAAATTGTGTTTATCCATGTCAAGAATCAATACCTGATTTCAATGCATCTCCAAGGAATAACTTGGAAACTAGTACATTCCATGGTAAATAGAAGGAAATTAGTCATCAAGAATTATTCTAATATTGATCAGTATGTTTTGTAATACCGCAGGTTTTAACTTAAATTACGTTTGAACAAATGTTTTATTTTAAGTTGTTTTTCCTCAACTAGCAAAAATTTGATTTGTTAGCTTTAATATATTATTGAGTTTGAATATTTGTGCGGGTAATGTAGCTACAAAGATGGGTAAAAAAAATATAAATATTATATTATAAGATTTCCCCAGTTCTCATTGTGATATAAATAAGTAAATCTATATGATCAATGGCAGGAATTTCCACAAAAAAGAACTTGGGTCGGAGCTTCAAAGAAAAAAAATAGAACTCAACATAAGTAATTCTCATTTCACATAACAAGCGGTACTTTAGACACTGCCATTCTAACATAACCTCAATTACTTTAAACTCATATCATAATATTATGGAATCGAAAGAAGAAATTAAACTTGCAGAATTCGCCAAAACCTGCCGGACGTGTTTGTCTAAAAATTCCGACTTGAAATCGGTGTTTGATTCCGCTGTGGACGAAATGATAATGGCGTGTGCTTCCGTGCAGGTAAGAGTATGCTACACCAATCCCTCTTACAATTTGAGGATATTTTAAGGTCCAAGTGAATGACGGTCTGCCCCAATTAATATGCGTTCAATGCATACATCAAGTAAGTAACGCATACTCTTTCAAAAAGCAATGCGAAGAAAATGACTATACTTTACGTCAAGTTACACTTGACGAACAAGCGCTCTATAATAACGACGACGATAATTTGGATAACACAGAGGATTCGACGGAGATTACTACAGATGAAGTAAAGGATAATAATGAAACAGAATTACCCGATGAAAATGAAAAGTGTAAAAAGACAAGACGTTCCAAAAGACTGACTAGGGTTAAGAAGTGCTCTTCTAAAGAGCAAAACGGTAAATTATGTGCTTTAAGGTTTGATGGAAAGGTATGATAAAATGTATTTTAGGTGATTTAGATGAAGCTACAAATAATTGTTCATGGTGTGGGCAAGCACTTGTAGATACCGACGAAGAGACTCATATAAAAGCATTCCATAAACAAGGAAAACACGTTTGTTGTATTTGTAAAAAGGAATATGTTGATATTAAGATTCTCAAAAGACATCTGCGTGTACACAGGTTAGTTACATAATCATTTTAGATTAAAAATAATATTTGTATGCACAGATTAGCTAAGCGGCACGTTTGTACCACATGTGGTAAAAGTTTTTATGGGGCCAATGATCTTACAATTCACACCAGGATCCATACAGGCGAGAAGCCGTTGGTTTGCAGCGTTTGTGCCAAAGCATTTTCAGACCCAAGAGGTCTTAACAGCCATATGAAGACCCACACGGGTAATTATCCCAGGTTATTTAAACACTTCTATTAACAAACACTGCATTTTATTTTCTAGGTATAAAACCATACAGTTGCAAAATCTGTGGCAAACATTTTGCTCATTCGTTCGTTCTTTCAACTCACATGCGTACGCACACAGCTGAAAGGCCTTATATATGTTCCGCTTGTGGGAAAACGTTTGTTTATGCGCATAATTTGGCCATTCACACGCGGACACATACAGGGGAAAGACCTTATTCGTGCACGCAATGCTCCAAGGCTTTTAGTTCTAGCTCGACACTATCTGCTCATATGATGACTCATACAGGGGAAAAACGGTAATTATAAATGATAACATTTTTATTCCAACAGCAGCAGCACCTAATTAAAGCAATCTAAATATAATCAATAGTACAAGAAAATTGTGTTTGATATTGTGAACAATAAAGAAGAAAAGTAAAGGGTAAAGTTTTTTAAAAATCGTGTGAAATAGAATTTCAGGAATTTTGAGTTCAAGTGTGACTTATTTTGTTGAGGAATTTTTAACCACCATCTTAATTTCAAAAATCGTCAAAATTAAGTCGTCTCCTTCAGAGATTAAAACAAATAAATAAATATCTCCATTCTGGCTGAGAATAAATAATTTCGATCCATGATATACAAATTCTTATAGGCTGACTATTTCAACAGATAGATACGGAAAGTGTTCAACAATCTGTTGAAAAACTTTTGTAATTTAAATCTCGTGACTTATCTACTAAGTTGGCAACACTGCCTGATAAGCAGCTGCATTACCGGACGTAAATAATCGCCATGATGTCGCCGCCTTTAAAACGAGCGATCAAAAAATTTACAAATTAGAGTTGGCTGTGAGTGCTAAAAGGCATGTCGTAGCTGTCATCTTAATAAAATTAAACTAAACTAGTTGTTGAGCATTGAGGTAGAACGTCAACAAATGCACGTGTTTGACTCACCCAAGCGCGTGCTGTGATTGGTCTAAGCTAGAAAACGCTAATGCCCCATTACTTAAGGAGTAATTGAGGCTCAAAACCTTTACTTTGCACTCGTAATTACCGGATTAAGTTTGCATGCTTTTTGAGCAGTGCTTATCGAGTTTCGGAGCGTTTGTATAGTGCCTGGTGCTTATTTTCCTAAAATGGAGCAAGGTGTTCCAGAAACATGTAATCGTAGGAGGCGTCCTACTACAAAAGAATTTTGACGGCGCGAACGTTAATTTAGAAACGCAAGGAATATTACGTAAACACACATCCGGTAAATCAACGCATCTGTCAAGCGTTTGTTTACGTTCTAGCTCAATGCTCAACAAATAGAGTTTAGAGAAGCTAGAACACCCGGAGACAAAAGAAGAATACGAGAGCAGACTGAATATTAAATTAAATGCTCTAGAAACAGAGGAGAGGCAATTGGAACTGGAACTTAAATGAAAAATGGCACAAATTTAAAGAAACCCTAATACAAACGGCCAGAGAAGTATGCGGAACAAAAGTAGTAAGTCAAAGCGAACAAAAGAAAAGAACCCGATGATGGATCGAAGAAGTAAAGCAAAAATCAAGCAGCATGGTGCAGTTTCAAAAGAACAAATACAGAAGAAGACAGTCAACGTAACCAAGCAAAGGAAGCCTCACGGGAAGAGTTTGCTAGAAAAATAGAGGAATGTGGTAAAAAGATTGAAAGGAAATCCAGCAAAACACATAAGAAACGTAAAGAATCAAAGAGGAGAGCTGGAAACAACGACCGAAGGATTTCTAAGAGCTTGTCAAGACTACTACAAAACTAAGTTCCAAAACGAGGAAGACCAAGGTAGAGAGCCGGAGATGGAAGAAGAGAATGAAGAGAACGAAATTGAAGATATCGCCGAAGTAGAAATAAAACAAGCCTTAAAAACAACACGAAAGGAAAATCTGCTGGAGATGATAACATTACACCAGAATTACTCAAGAAAGGAGGAGAACGAATCGTAAAACGGCTCAAGGCAATTGGAGTATTATTGCCTTGAGCCAGCCCGGAGACCATAGATACCAACGGATTGGGAGATAAATATCATTGTGCCCATATACAAGAAAGGAGAAACCACAATCTGTGATAATTATAGGGCAATTTGCCTGTCATCTGTTGCAAGTAAATTATACACCAAAATTGTAGAGAAAAGATTAAGAAACGAAATTGAGGACAAAGTGGAAAATGAACAAGCGGCTTTCCGTCCTGGCAGACAAACCCAGGACCACATTTTTACGATCCGAAACATAATAAAAAAGAAAATAGACAAAAATGGAGAAATCTTCTTGGCCTTCTTAGATCTTATAGCTGCCTTCGACCAGGTACCACGGAAACATATGGAAAGCACTAGAAGAATTACAAACCATACCAAAATTAATGCGAATAATTAAAAACATTAACAAAAACGTAGTGGGACGTAAATCAGAAAAGTACGATTTGGCCCATGTCGCATCCAGCGTTAGAAAGCCTCTCCTTCGCGCTCATAGCGCTCGAGGTGGTTTAGAGCAGTGTCGTATCGTAGCCATTTCTGCATTTCCGTCAAATCCTGCGGAACCCATCGTGACGCAATTTTTCTCATACCCAGGCGTTCCTTCAGAATGTGAAGCACAGTCGTATGCGCTAATGCTGTCTCTCGGGCCAGCTCACGAATCGTATGGCGTCGATCACTGTACAGTAACGCGGCAAGAGCATACATTTCTTATTCACTGACACTAGGACGCATGTCTGCCACATTTTGGCGTCCCTCATTGAAGGCTTTTACCCACCTTGCCACTGCTCTGTAAGGCAACGCAGATTCCCCGCAAGCCTCTTGAAGACCTTGATGACACTGTCGTGCTGTACAACCTCTGGCACATTCAATCTTTATCCAACTCCGTTGTTCCTGTTTCGAAAACATAGTGACAACACTACATTAGACCGCCAGCTAACACGAGGCTCTGTTCTTCGCGTCAGTGCGCATGCGCCTGATGTGGGAAGAGAAAGTCCATTTGCTCCGAGGTAAGGTAGGTATGTAACTAACGTGTGGTATAAGCGACATTATTTGGTTCCGTTGCGTGGCGTTTCTACAGCAGTGTTGCCACTATTAAAGTTCCAACCCTCGTAGAAGAACAAGACTAGGATATCACAATTTAACGCAAGTAATGACCCAGGAGCTGATATAATATGCAGACGACATACTACTCATAGCCGGCAACACACGTCAACTTCAAAATAGTATAAACATTTGGAAAAGAAACCTAGAAGAAAAGGGGATGGAGATCAATATCAATAAAAGCAAAATAATGCATATCACCAGAGAAGAACAAATAGCGGATTAGACATTCAAATAGAAAACAAACGACTGGAGTATGTGGATCAAATGGAATATCTAGGAACGATCATTAACAAAATGGAAAAATAGATGTAAGACACAGGATAAACAAGGCAAATAAAATTTATTATAAAATAAATAACACCCTAATAGGCAAAAAAGAACTTAGTGTCAAAGCAAAAATGCATCTGTATAAAATAATATATACGCCTACACTGCTGTATGGGGCAGAATCATGGGTATTGGTAGATAAAGTTAGATCTAAAATAACGGAATCTGAGATGAACTATCTAAGGAAAGTGATAGGCAAGACTAGAACAGACCGAATCAGAAACAGAAGTGCAAGGGAAGAACTAGACCAAAAACCAATAGTAAAGGAAATAGAAAATAAACAACTCAGATGGTATGGACGAGAGCTGACGCGTACCCCCGAAAAGTATTTGAAATGAGGCCCGAAGGTCAAAAGAAAACAGGGAGATTCCAAATTACATGGGAGGATAACATCAGGGAGCTGGCAAGGAAGCGAGGGAAAACCATCCAGGAAGTCAGGATATTTGCAAGGCAAAGAAACAAATACAGGAGATGGATCGAGGACCCAACGTCGTAACGCATAAATGGGATATGAAACAGAAGAAGAAAAAATAAACACAAGCAAAGTAAACTTAACCTCAAAGCCTATCTCGTCGCAATAAGTACTTTTTAGCCCACAACAACAAACAAATTATAACAATCAGATTAAATAGATTTTGACAGGTGAATAAATTATTTTAATTGAAGAGTTGTTTAAATTGGCATTTGTTTGTAGTTCAATCTCAAACATGCAAAACATTTTGATAGCCCTCCCTAATTTGAAAACTTTTTGATCACACGTTATCACGCGCATGTGCAATAGATAAAACGGACCACGGTATATCTATTGCGCATGCGCGTGACCGCGCGATGAGTGGTTTCTCGAGGTGTTGGAACAAACTCAATAATTTTTTTCCATCAACAGAACCGTTCGATTTCGACGGTGCTTCAAATGTGCGCTGACGGGGATGAGTTCCCTTCGAATTACTCGGCTTTTACCCCCCCCCCCACGGAATTTTTGGCACGATTTCTAGTGCATTGCGGTAGGAATGTTGGCAGGTGATCGAAAACATACCATAATATTTAAAAAAAAATCGAAACTTAAAGAAATAGAAGTAAAAATTCTTAAAATTTTAGGGGGTCGGGAGAAGGGAACATTTTTGCTAATTATCGATTTTCTGAAACCGAGTCGTAGAGTCGGTAGCGCCCAACGAGCGCGCCTCAGCGATTTTTCGTTTTAAGCCTTCGAGGTCTTTTCTATTTTTTCTTTTAACTCGGGGTTAAAAGAAAAAAGTAACCCCTACCCTGGGCTCCAATCGCTAGGGAAACGCGCACCAATGGACCGGATGTGACGTTATAGGGCTGAAAGCCTCACCTCATACCTTCAGACCGTACTATCCCCCTGAATATGTGTTCGGAAGTTCGAAAAAACATTATACATATATCTTAATTTTTTTCGCCGATACCTTTGAAACTGACGGAACGCTTAGCCACAATGACGAAATGGCGTCTGGATCGGCAAGCTCGTTGCTGAACGTCCCTGGTGTAATCGAGCGGGCATACTTTTCGACTTTGGTTTATAACAGGGGTTTGGTTTGACCGATCGAGACGTGTTTTTTGTATCTTGTAGTTATTCGCGATCGCTAACGATTTGCCGTAGAAGCGTTTGTATCCTTGCCAATCCAACGCTTTGGCAACGACGCCGATCCACTTTTGCACGCATCTCGCAGTTAGGGCACGACATACTGAGACGCCGAACGAATCGGCGCGTCCGTTTGCAAGCGCCGCAATCAAGAATATTTAACGAAATGCAGACGGCAGACCGCGACCCGCAGATGAGAGATTCGTCCAGAGACGCTGATCGAATCTGCGCGTCCGTTTGCAAACGTCGCAGTCAAGAAAATTTTAACGTGATGCAGACGGTGGACCGTCGCGTGCAGATGAGAGATTCGTCCAGAGACGCGGAACGAATCGGCGCGTCCGTTTGCCAACGCCGCAGTCAAGAAAATTGTAACGTGATGCAGACGCCGACAGTGACCGCGCAGATGAGAAATTCGTCCTTGTTTGTGCCCGTATTTCGCAAATATTAAACATTTTCCTTGGCTTGTATTTTGGGATAGAGAAGAGCTAACGCATTAGAATTTGCGCTGTTAGAAAGAATGCCGCAACTACTATACGATTAAGTGAAACCGATCGCGCCTACGTAAATTGTTGCAAAAGTTTATTACTTGAGCACCATAACCCCACAGCAAAATGATAAACGGGGACAGGGCTGTTAAGGAGAACGTTGGAGAACTACGACGGACCAACGTAATCGCAAAAAAAACCGTGTGATGGAATCGCAATCGGTTCCTTGCCGATTCTGTGCAATAGGAACGATCTGCTATTGCGTGTTCACTGTGGCGGTACCAAAGTCCTTGCTCTTCTCAAAGGACAGAAAAGTACTTGCACCCATTGTACCTACCGGCCTTTGTATTAAAAACAATTGCGATTCTCCTCCTCCCTTCCCAATTCTTTTCTACCTATTCTCTTTTTCTCCAAACCCTTTTCCGTTCGCATGTCCTTATCCTCTTTCTCTCTTTCTTTTCCCCCGTTTCCTTTTCTTGTTTCCTCTCCCCATTTCATTCTCCCATTTTCTTCCCATTTCCTCGTTCCTCTTGCCTTCATTCGGGCACTTTCGAATTTCTTTTCTCTTCCTTTCCCACTATCACCATCCCCTTCTTCTTTCCCCTTCCTCAACCGTTCCTCCTCCCCTTCCATCCTCCTCCTTACATCCCCTTCCCACTTTCTTCTTATTCTGTCCTCATGTTTTTTCCTTTTTTTCGTTCTTTTCACGAGTTTCTGCACGGCAGCCGCTTCCCCATCACGCTAGCAGTTTCTGGGGAATGAAACGAAAGTTCGCCCTTTATCACCATACCCGTGTCGGGTACTAATATCATCCATTTGTTGTATTTTATTACATAACGCCTCACAGTAGTCGCATAAAATGATGGTGTAGTAGAGCTCATTGTCAAAAAGAAATCAGAAATTTAAGCAGAAAACTTAAATTTCAAATTATTTTCTGTTTAAACAAAATTTCTATTTGTAGGTTTGTATGCAGCGTGTGTGGCAAAAGGGTGGCTCGATCAGGAGACTTAGCAATACATATGCGCACCCATACGGGTGAGAAACCATACGCATGTGCCTTGTGTCCAAAACGATACCGCATGTCATGCCATCTAACAGCTCACATGAAATCTCATACAGGTTTGTCTGATTATTCGAAACATTTCCCTATTAAACATTACTTTGTAGGGGAGAAAAACCATGTGTGTGGTTTCTGCAACAAAGCCTTTGCTGATGCAAGAGTTCTACGCTCGCATATGACAACCCATACAGGCGAAAGACCTCACGTATGTTCAATTTGCGGCCGGGCTTTTGCTCACTACAGCGCCCTTTCCAGTCACCGTAAATCCCATGCTCAAGAAAACCAGCAACCGCCGCAGTTGGGGCTCCAAAATGTCTATGAAGTTACTAATTAATTGTACATAACTATTAAAACGACATTTTTTTAAGAATGTGTTTATATTTATTGCTAGTCATACAATGTAAGCCTTTAAACACTAATATACTTTGGAAATTCATATAACAAACTTGTATGTATCACATTAGACTTTGGAAATAAGCATGTACATGCCTATGCAGCCAGAAACAACCCCCAAATCGACGACGGATTCGAACAAACCAACGCTTGATGGTTCATACATTAATTTTACCAGTTCCAGCATAACCTTCCAATTGAAAATTGATAGTAGTATCAGCATTATAAAGAATACCGTGTCTAAGTTTAATATTAAGGAAACTTAATTGTATCATTTTTGCATTGTCAACAAACGCCGATTCAAAGGATACGAATCATCACCCGTTCCCATTTTTCGACCATGAACAGTTCTGTAACTAGCAAGTAACGGAAATACCAATAATTTATGAATTTCCAAATGGATTTAATCATCTTTTATATGTATTTCTTTGCTAATGTAATAAATTGATAAGAAAATTATAGGTTAGGTTACTTTTAGTTCCTAACTAGAAGATTTTATCATATTAATAAAGTTCCTGTAGTTTTAAGTTGGTAACATCTAAACTCCATAAGCCAGGCTGTGTCTAGAGTCCGCTAAATAATTACTATTAGGTATTTGTAACCCGCCCGTGACCGTGCTAATGGAATTTACGTGGCAGCCCGTGCGGGGTAACTCAGTTACCCCATGGTTTTCTTTAAATTTTTGGTACTTTACTTGGTTTATATTTATTTTAAACATATTACAAGTCAAAATAAATGCAACAAAGCAGTTCTCCTAAGTATTTTATTTACTGACGTTACAAATAAAAATTTATATATTCTAAATAAATGAAGTAAATGTAAAATGATTAATTCTTCAACTGTTCGCATTCAAGACAAAATTATTTTTTCATTTCCTTCCGATGGACATTGCAGATTGTTTTTCCGCATATGTGACATGATATTTTTGACTTTCCGTCATGTTTTTGAGGACAGAATGAGCACCTTGTACTTGCAGCATTTGGAGGAATATTTACGGGTGGGTGCTGTTCTGGTTGTTTGGTATTTTGTTCCAAAAAGAAGTCAATAGCGTAATTTATTTGTGTATGCAAATTTTTGTAATTCAATTTTCTCTGCTGTACATTAGGCATGGCAATTTCTTGTGATATAATTTGATTTATAAACAATTATACTCGATGTGTTAGGCAACTCTACACTTTCTTCTTCAGCTTCAACTTCATCAGGATTATGTATTTCCTCTTCTACATGATCTTCTACGTCACTTTCTTCATCTTCGCTAATTTCATATTCAGTATCAATATCACTAGCTTCCAAAATGCTACATAATTCATCGTCTGCCAAATATTTGCGTGCCATTGTGAAGAGCAAAATAGCACTGTACCGCTTTACACTTGTGCACAATAATATAAACTAAGAGCACATTGTGCAAGATTCAAACTGTTCAAGACCTGCATTCAATGATTCATGCAAAACCGCTGATTAGTCAATACAATAAACGCATTTTATGGACGATTCAACTTGTTCGAGAAATTCAGTTTGGTGAAGCACGACAGGCCGTGCGGGGTAACTAGGTTACCCCAGGATCAAAAAGTACAGAAAAATATTTCTAAAAATCAAAATTACAAACAAATATGATGTATTAACCTACGCTAATGTTTATTGGAGGCATACATGAACGGGCAATGCCGTGAATACATTATTTAAGAAAATATTTAAAAAAAATTACTTCTGGGGTAACTCAGTTACCCCGCACGGTCACGGAAGGGTTAAAGAAAAAGGCAATTTTAAAATCCCGTCAAGAAATCAAAGAAAGAGTGAAAAATTAAATGCCCAAAAGAATGAAACTATAATTTGTTAATGGCTTCTTACCTTACTTTGTTGAAATTCACATTAATTAATAATTCAAAACCGTATACACTATATTATATGGTTCATAATTTCAATAGTTTGCAATATTAATATTGTTTAGAATTATATACAGGGTGTCCCTAAATTGCCTTAAAAGCTTCAGGTAAACTTTTTCCTTTAAGAATTCTTAAGACAAACCCGTAAAAAGTAAATCTAGAAGCCCTCGAGTGCGAAGAAACGAGGAAAAAGTATCAAGACACATACACAGAAAACACACAAAATAAACTAACAGACACTACGGACATAAAGATAATATGGAGAGAAATGAAACAAAGCTTCCAGCGAACGGCGGAAGAAGTGCTAGGAAGGAAGACAACAAAAAGAGAACGAAAGACTGGTACGACGAAGACTGTGAAAAAGCAAGAAAAGTAAAGAATGAGGCAAGAATTAAACGGATCGACACGAGTAGAGAACAAGACAGAAAGAAGGAAAAAGAATGACTGGCTAAATAACAAACTCGAGGAAATAGAACAAGACAGAAATAACCATAACATAAAACAGTTCTACAGAAAAATAAAGAACCGAACAAATAAACCCAGAACCAGAACAAGGGGACTAAAAAAACAACGAAAGCCAAATAGAATAAGAGTCCCAAAAAATTGGAAAAATCTGGAAATACTACTACAAAAAAATATTCAATGCAGAACCAGATGATACGGAACAACCAGAAGAGGGCAGCATAATAGCGCAAGAACAAGAAGACGAATGCCCATCAAAAAAGGAAGTCCAAGAAGTAATAAAATATCTGGAAAGTGGAAAATCCCTGGGAGAGCACGGAATCGAGTCCGAAGTTCTGAAATATGGGGGCCAGCAACTACACAAACAAATACACACCCTTATAAAGCAGATATGGATACAAAACAAAATGACGGAAGAGTGAAACACCGGAATAATAACACCAATACACAAAAAAGGAAACAAAGAACAGTGTCAGAATTATAGAGCAATAACTCTATTGAATTTTTTGTTTGTTTGAAGCTTTCACGTGCCTTAGAGGCCCATCGCTTTTGGTGTGAGAAAAGGCTAAGTTAGTTTGTGCAATGCACAACAGGGCCCGACTCCGCGGGTTACCGTGTTGGTGCGTAACCATGCTTAACCTGCTGTAGTGTGTGAATGTTTTCTGTTTATGGTCTTGTTACTCCTTTACTGCGACCGTAATTCGAGGAGTGCCATTAATTTGATCCCCAATAGCAAATGGAGACCTGGACCCGGTACCGACCACCCAGGCAATTAGAAAAATTTCCGACCCTGGGGATGTTTTTTGTTTATGGTCTTGTTACTCCTTTACTGCGACCGTAATTCGAGGAGTGCCATTAATTTGATCCCCAATAGCAAATGGAGACCTGGACCCGGTACCGACCACCCAGGGAATTAGAAACATTTCCGAACCTGTGGAGATTCGAACCGGAAAGCGTTTGGACTATTACATCCAAAGCTTAGCTCTCTACCACTGAGCCATCCCCGTCCCTAAACTCTATTGAATACCACCTACAAAATTGTGGCAAATCTGATAAACAAGAGGCTAAAACTACAAGCGGAGGAAATCCTCGGGGACTATCAAAACGGCTTCAGGCCAGGCAGGTCAACAATCAACGGGATACATATCCTAGAACAAATATTCCAAAAGACAATAGAATATAACAGAGAAGTACATGTACTCTTTGTAGACTTCAAGAGTATATTTGACTCAATTAACAGAGGAAAAATGATGAAGGAGCTAAGAACACTAAAGATATCCCAAACGTTGAAAAATCTGCTAAAAATGACAATACACGAAACTAAGGCAAAAGTTCGATTTCAAGAAACAACAACGGATGAATTCCAAACAAAAAAAGGTGTAAAACAAGGAGAGTCAATCTCCCCTACACTATTCAATTTAGTACTAGAAAGTATTATAAGGAACGTGAAACTGGACAAAAAAAATATTATCACCGACGACATCCAAAAAGTAGCAAATGCGGATGATATAACGATAGTGGCAAACTCGGAGACAGAAACTAATAAAAGCAACAGAAAAAATAGAGGAAGAAGCAAGACAATATGGAATGGAAATAAACCAGGGTAAAACAAAATACTTGCAAGTAGGAAGAGAAGAAGGGAACACACATAAATAACTCAAAACGCAGAGGCATAATTTCGAAACTGTCTCCTACTTCAACTACCTGGGAATGACGATTCAACAATCAGGTAAAGAACGGATAAAAGAAAGAATCCTCAAAGGAAACCAAGCCTATGGAAGGAGCATGAACCTTCTGAAAAGCAAAGCAATCACCAAGAAAACAAAGATAAAAATATATAAGGCATTAATAAGGCCAATATTGACGTACGCCCTAATAACGCAATAATAAGCAAAAAAGAAGAAGAAGACCTGAAAATGGAAAGAAAAATAATGAGAACAATATTAGGGCCAAATATAACAGCAAATGGAGAAAAAAGACTAAAACACAATAAAGAAATAGAAGACGAACTCAGAGGAGAAACCATCACAAGATTTATGAAGGCACAACATTTCAAATGGGCGGGGCACATCATGAAGAGAACCCTGACGGAGACGCTAAGGAGAATTACACAATGGACCCCACTAGGCCCAAGGAAGAGGGGAAGACCCAAAAAAGAATGGCTAAAACAAGTAGAGGAAGACATAAGAACACTGGGAATAACAGACTGGAAACTGAAATGCAAGGAAAGAACGGAGTGGAAGAAAATAACGTTCGAAACCAGGACACACAAGGATCTGTAATAAACTAAAGAAAAGAGAAGTAATCCCCCTCAAAAATAGGATTTTAAGGCGCGACTATGCGTCAGCCATAATCTTAAGATTGTACGGTTGATGATGATGAAGACAAAACTGCAAGAAAAAATTACTCCGCAGCTTTTCCTGTACGATGGTGTTAAAGTTCATTCCTTTAGTGCGGAATTTTAGCCAAATGGTTATAAGAAATTAAGCAAAATATGTATTTGCTTAACGAGGAAACTTAAATTAATTCAAAACCGCTAATTAATATTGAATTAGCAATTTAGTTCTTCGTTTAGAAGCACTGTTAAAAATCATACTTTTGGTAAAAGTACAATTTGACAAGAATGCAGGTGCATGGGTACTGTGATAAAAATTTCGAAAATCAGTCGTTTGCGTTTTAACACGTGTTTCGAGTAAATCAATTTTGAATTGACATTACGAAGTCTGCATTAAATTCGCCTTTAATTCGTGTTATTGAGTTCGCTTGTGTCATGACCATCATTATGGTGTATGCTATAAACGAGTACCTACGTGAATATGATTCTTGGAATTGGTTTCTTGCGGAATGTGAGGAAAACTGCAATGAGGCTGCTAGGGTTTACGCTCAGCATTTTCCTAATAGAAGACATCAAACCATGTAGTAATTCGAGCTGCAAATCATAGTGTTGCCAAGTTTCAGATTCTTTAACTGGCTCTTATGAGGAAACTAAGCGCGATAGAAAGTTCCTGTTTGCAATTTTGAGGTCTATATCGGTTGTAGAAAAAGTTTACCTGAAGCTTTTAGGGCAATTGAGGGACACCCTGTATATAAGCAAGTAAATTTTTACAGCTTTAACGTCGTCTCGCAGCTTAATCGCCATCTGTCCCTGTCTTGCCAATCCTCTTCTGTTAATCGTCTCTTCTCCGTGGCATGTATTATCTCTCTTCTTCAGGTTTTGCAAGGGCGTCCTTTTTTCTTTCTTGAGAATATTTTCTTGCTTTTATTTTCGGAACCACGCTCTTCTGTGCACTTGTTGATGCTTCACTATCGTCTAATAGTTACGCCCACTTAAATATTTATCCATGATTCTGTATAAATCTACTGCTACTTGAATGCCGTGAATTGCAGTTAACACGCAAATTACAACATACACATTCACGATAGAAGGATCGCCTCGACTGAGACTGGCTGGAATTGAACGAGGTGCAGCATTTATACACGCTTGCGTCGCGGTCGCGCAAACGTTCCAGAATGTTCTAGACAAATCGGAACTTCCCGCGAAACGCGAGAATGTCCGATATGGTGGACGTTAGGTAGAAAGCAATAGAGACGCAACGATTCTGGTTTTATGAATGGAGCGGATCGGTGTTGCCAAATATCAATAAATTTACCTATTCGTGGTAATTTTCAAGGTTTGTAATTAAGAATTAAGGTCGTAGTGTAGATTTAGCTTCAAAATACAAATAAATAGAAACTAATATTACAATTACGGCACGATTTCAGTAAAAATGATTGTATGAGGGGGGGAGGGGCGACGAGAATTGTGATTGAAAATTGGGTCGCAAATGCTATAAGGTTGAGAAACGCTGCTTAAATCGGTAAACAAGCAAGAGTGTCCCAAGAGCGGCAAAAATCCGGTTGTACAAGACAGTTATTAAACCTATCGGTACATACGCGAGTGAAACATGGCGATAACAAATGGGGAAAAACAAACTGCTAATGTGGGAAAGAGAGATATTAAGAAGAATTTACGAAGGGGTAAAAGGACAAAATTGGTGCAGAAGCATAAATAAGAAATTTGAAGAACCAAACATAATTATACAGCAAAAACAAAACAGGCTAAGATGATATTCACATATAATGAGGACGGGAATAGATGCCCCAATACGAAAAATGCTTGAACAGGAACCAGGAAGAAGACCAAAGAAAACATGGATGCAGACCTTCAGGAAGCAGGGTTAAGGACTGGAAAATAGAAAGACATGGAAGAAGAAAATAAAAGCCATAGACCAAACTGATCTGTACCTACTGCTGTTAAATTGATAGTCACCTAATTGAATTATGTTATACCAAAGAGCACTCCTACCCTATAAATTTACGTAACACGTATTTGGTACTTAATAGTGTTAGTGTTGTAAAGGTAGTACATATCTTTCATGTCAGAACATTGCACCTATAGTTTATACCAGACTTAGAGTGCAGTGTTAAACTGCTTGTTCACAATGAACGTAAGCATTCTGCCTGAATATGGACGTATTAAATTTTGACTTAATGGGAAGGCTGCGTCACCAACAAAAAAATGTCCCGTCGTTTGGTTACTACCAGGCAAGGTTTTTTGGCCAGGTAGGGGCAAAGTGTTATTTTGTATTTTTTTTTCCAAACGATGATGACTTATGTATTTCTTATGCTTACGTTCATTGTGAACAAGCACTAGTCTAACCTAGCACGTTGTTGTCAAATCTCCGCCGTTCAAACAAAACGTACCCCAACCCTCATTCTTGACCTCGCGCACCTTCCGTCATTGTGTGTCGTTTAAGCTACAAAGATATTTAACATTTTAATCTCTTACTTGAACCCTTAAAATCTCACTGTGTACACAACAGTTAATTTCAAATACATAACTGATTGCTGCTTATTGTAATTGCTTAAGCTGAAAAGATAATTCACAATAAAAAACTGAAAGGTTATGTTTATTCAATATTGCTTATAAAAAAATAATAAATAGTACAAAATTTGTAAATAAAAATCAAGAATTATAAATGGAATTTCCTTCAAAATTATTCGTCATCACTATCACTTTCTATTTCCAGATCGCTATCACTATCACCACTATTGATATTTATAATAAGTGGTTGTATGTACGTCGTCCATAAGATTATTTTTTCTTCGATTTTCTGTGTGTGATGCACAAAATTTGAACATCCGCTTCCTTGAATGTTGAATTTTTTCTTACAACGTATCCTTTACTTGGTTGCATGACATCTCGATAGGATTTAACTTACAGTGGTATGGCGGTAACCGCAGTATTTTGACATCATATTTTTTTGCAATGTTTTCGCTTTTGTACCCATTAAACTGTTGTTTGTATGTATTTACTACTTCTAACAATTCGCGTTTTAAGTAATCTTCTTCAAAATATAAATCTTTGGCTATAAGCCATTCCTTTATTGTTTCTTTGTTAGAAGAAGTGTTAGGTATCTGTTCTAATTTTCTGCTATGATAGGGTGCATTATCCATTACTACCACGGTTTTATTTGGTAGCTTAGGTATTAACTTAGTTTCGAAACACTCCTCAAATACTTTACCGTCCATCTCGTCGTGATAATCTTGGGAATTTTTCTTGGCTATAAAAGTCAATTCCGCCTCAGCAACGAACCCGTTCTTGTTTCCTACGTGAACTAACACAAAGCGCGGACCTCGTGACGCTGGAGCTTTTAATCCGGTGGACAACCCTCGAATGAATGCATCCCTGTGCGATTTAACTGTGGTGTCGGCCCATTCTTTATTGGCAGTTTGACCAATGTTAACCCAAGACTCATCAAGGTAAACAATATTGAAATCGTCCCGACAATAATTCCGTATCGCACGAAGATATCTGTGTCTCCACTCAATGATCTCTGATTTCTCGATCAACAGTGCACGTCTTGTCCTGTTCTGGTAGATAAATCCCATGTCCTTTAGGAGTCTGTACAGTGTCTTTCTTGAAAAATCGGGTACATCGAGGTCAGAGTTGACATTGCTTAAAATAGCCTTTAGCGTAGGTGGAATATTGTCAAGAAAAAAACTATGCACTTTTCTTCGAACAATACTTTTTGTTACCTCGCCATATTTGTTATCATTATTATCACGACAACTCAAAATAGGTTCACCTCTTGCACGTTTTTTTGGTGGTTGAATCCCAATTGCTAAAATTGATTCCTTGCGTACTTTGTATAATGTCCTGATTGATACACCTGTCATTTCCGAAACTTTTTTGTAATATAATTAACAGACTCGTCTTCTGTCCTACTATTTAGGTTATAGGTGAGCACATTTGATAACAACTGCTTTTCGCGCAAGTTTAAGATTTCGCCCGTTTTTAATTTTATTATACCTTCCATTGAAAATTTGACCCAGGAGGAAAACAATATTTATAGATAATTAAAGAAATCATTTGCGTGTACTAATAAGCAACAGATAATGATCATTATGAAAATTAACTTCAGAGTTCATAACTGCATTTAAAACTACTTAATTTGGTAAATTGTTTGTTAAACACATTACTGAAAATTCTCAACCAGTAACAAATTTTTGCATCATCATTACCATAATTAAACAACCATAATCTTACTACATATTAATATTAATACGCTTATTTAATAATCATTTATCAAATAATATTTAGGCTTTTCTAAATTTTCAAGTACCTACTGCAAATAAAATTGAAATTAAACCAGCATTCAACCAACTAATTTGTGTAATTTTTGTAATTTATTTATTAAGCAATTGTGGCGCTCATTTAGTAATCATTTATCAAATAACATTTAAGAAAGCAAATTTCTTTGCTTACAAATAGTATTGTTATTGAAGGACCCCCGCAGTTAAGTCTTCCTCTGGGCCAAATGCAGGTGTGTTTGTACCGGTAACGCTCCGTTTAAAATGCATTGGGGTATGCTGTCCATACTGCACTCTAAGTCTGGTACAAACAAGTCATAGACTGGGTGAACTGGCATGCCTGATCCTCGCAAGACGCCCAACAGATGGCTCCACGCGCTGCATCGATCTGCAGTCAAAACTATGTTGAGGGTATCTAGATGGTGATAATAGCATAACCGAACAACGGTCAGTATAAGCGGCTCGTCTCTTGAGTGGTCAACAGCTTCAGGTGGAAGAACCAAGAGAGATTTCATCCTAAAGTTAAGAAATTAGCCTCAGAGGCAGAAAAACTATAGAGCTGGTCAACGGCATAAGGATGCATACGGCAAGAAGAAAACCACTACGTTAAAAATACTTAGGGATTTCCTTGGTATAATGATCATGGCAGTGTTAAAAACTAAATATTTCGGAGTGTAAGTTCCCCAATCGGATATACAGGGTGGTCCAGATTTATTTCGAGAAACTTCAGCAGCGTGTTCCAATAACCAAATTAATGTAGAAAGTTTATATAAACGTGGGTCCTTAAATGCATCCTAACAGAGATATCGAATCTTAAAGTGTTATGCAATAATACATATGTTTTACATTGCACACTCTCCCTCTATTTAAAATTTTTAAAATCGTAAAACAAATAGGCGTAGATAGTATTCATAATGAAAGCGTGCTGTGAAAAACAAGTGATTAAATAAACTGTCAAAAAATTTAGAGTTTACTGTGTTTACTGATTTCAAATACTTTAATATATTAATACAGGAAACTTCGCCGAATATCTCGTGACACTGACTGCAGCGCTCCGTGCGGCTTGGTGGGCCACTAAGATTTGTATATGGCAGCTGTCGACAACATTTGTCGCACATTTAAAGTAATTTAAAGCAAATGCCATTTACTTTATTATAGCAAAAACCTTATTTAATTAATAATATTTGATAATTATGATATTTTATTTTACTTTGTAAGTTTAAATAAGTGGTTAAGTTTATAACATTTTGTAGGATTACGTTTTTATTTATTAACATTAATTTAAAACAGTAATCTGTAAATTTATTATCCAAATTTACTAAAACTTGCCCACCGAACTGCTTAGATGACGCCACTATCAATGTCCCGCATTTGATCATGATAAACTTATATGAGTTTCCTGTTTAATATATTAAAGTATTTGCTGATTTGAAAAGTGCTTGTGATACAGTTACCACTACGCCCATGAAATTTAGTAATGAAGAATACGCAGATATTCATTTTGTGTATGGATTCTATAACGGTAATGCCGAAGCATCAATGCGTGAATATCAAAGGCGTTTCCCAAATAGAAAACTTCCAGATTCTCAAGTTTTCGTCGATACTCACCGGCGTTTTCGCGAATTAGGTTTGTGTACTAATAACGAACAAAACAGAAATGACAACCCAATACTACGAAGAATTACTAACCGTATTCTTCATGCATTCAGTGAAAATCCACGACTCAGTTCTCGCAGAGCGGCTCAACAACTTAATGTATCAAAATCAAGTGTGTTAGGAGCATTACATGCAGATCATAGAAAATCATAACATTTTCAACCTGTACAAAACTTATACCCTGGTGATGCAGAAACAAGGTTGATCTTTTGTGAGTGGATTTTACATCAGGTAGAAAATAACCATGAATGTTTACATAAAATACTTTGGACGGATGAAGCTACATTCACGAGAACCGGAGTAGTTAATTATCACAATCTTCATGTTTGGGCACATGAAAATCCGCATGAGACTCGACCGCGCAATTTTTAAAATGAATTTACTGTTATTGTTTGGCTCGGTGTCTTACATAATAAAATTTATGGTCCATATTTCTTACCACCAAGATTAAATTCGGCATTATTTCGTGAGTTTCTTGACACAAATTTCAACGATGTCCTTGATAAAATGCCTATTCACTTTAGAATAGATAGCTGGATGCAACTAGACGGAGCTCCAGCGCATTTTGGATTACAAGTACGTAAATGGTTAAATACAAATTGTCCACAGCGTTGGATTGGTCATTCAGGACCAGTACCCTGGCCCCCAAGATCGCCAGACCTCACTCTGCTCGATTATTATGTTTGGGGAAAGTTAAAAGATAAAGTATCTGCAACGCCTGTTAATAAGAGGAAAGAATCAATTTTAAGAATAGAAGAAGTTTGTAATGAGACGAGGCAGAATCCTTTGGAAATATCTACCGCGATTAATTCACTGATTCGACGTTGTAGGAAATGTATCGCGGTTGGCGGATTACAGTTTGAACATCTATATTATTAATTCTGCTATTTCGTATTGTAATATCACCCTAGTAATGATAGTTAAATAATAAATTCTGTTCTTTGGCATTCTTTTATTAAAACCTTAAGATGCGATATCTCCGTTAGGAAACATTTAAGGACCCACGTTTATATAAACTTTTTACATTAATTTGGTTATTGGACACGCGGGTGACGTTTCCCGAAATAAATCTGGACCACCCCGTATAGTGCTCTTTGGTTATACAACTAATTGGCGTGACGGTGCGATAAAACTTATTTTTCTATTTCGGTTTTATAAAGCCGTTCTAAGCGCACTGTTTTAGCTTAAAAACAGTACGTTAAGGAGGCCTATAATCGTACTGTTTTTAGTTTGTTTTTTTACGATGTTGGTAGTTCGATTTGAATTTGAAAGTTTGAAATGTCAGTTTCAGCCATCTGTCAGTGCTGCCATAAGTGTTTATAAAACTCCTAGTAATCGAATTTGACGTAAAAATTTTTAAGCATAAT
The DNA here is from genome assembly GCA_014611495.1 of Limonius californicus. NCBI lineage: Eukaryota > Metazoa > Arthropoda > Insecta > Coleoptera > Elateridae > Limonius > Limonius californicus. Next base: position 169 of record JABXWE010000519.1, on the reverse strand, counting down.
TTTATTTAAAATACTCTTAAACTTCCTCAATAGAAAAAAATAGTATAAAGAACACGTTTCATAAGACCACTTGTCGCACTCGTCCGTTGAAAAACTCGACGCTTCGCGTCTCGTTTTTCAAACTTGGACTCGTGCGTTAAGAAAAGGCTTTATGAAACTAGTTCTTTAA
>JABXWE010000518.1:0-61596 GCA_014611495.1 Limonius californicus | reverse complement strand
TTATGCAATAATAATAGCTTAAGCATAGAATACAAGCTTTATTAAAAAGTTGGGGGTAAGATAACACAACAATATATGGATATTATATTATGTTATTGAAACTACAAAAGCTAATTGTATTGCTGCAATGGTACTAATTGCTAACAGAGCTATCGTATTATAATAAAAAATACTATTTCCTCATATTTCAATGAATATTAATTAATTTCAGTGCATAATTGTAGGAACCTTTGCAGAATATAAAATTAATTGCTGTATTTCTGGCTGTGCATTCTTAAAACAAAGTCATTTGCATTCAAGACGAGCGCCGGTGCGCTTGTAATTTTATTAAAACTTACTTTATGATCACATAGAGTTACAATCTGATTGTGCTTTGCGGAGATAACGACACATTTTCTACATTCTTAGGTTTCAAAGAATTGTTATTCAAATGTATTCTTGCTCAATAGAAATTCATAATTCGTAGAAGTAAAATTATAAAGCGGGCGGCATTGTCGGAAGTTCTGTGCTTTGACTGAAATTCGACATAAATTACAATAACTTTAGCGTACTTTGTTGTAAGACATATCAGCAGCTGTTGTTCGCTTTATAACTTTCAGAAACATTTTCATCTTGAGTAGCGGTAGTTTGGAAGCTATTTCGATTCACATGTTGCGTAATACTGTGAAAATTTGCTACTTCGCAGCTTAGGTTGACGCCTATTGTATTCAATATATTTCATGTAAAATACATCAGTTTCCGGCAGCGGTGTGTTTGCCTTAACACCTTACGGTTTATTTGCAGTACATGGTTTGGTTTCGGGAAGTTCTATTGCACCATTAAACTAATTAAAGTAGGAAATAGAGAAGGTTTGTAGATGTAAACAATTTCAGCGCTTTTACAATAATATGGTTCCAACTTTCAGGAATAGCCAAGAAACCGGTCTTAAGAATAAAATAGATATCAAGTTTCAATTGAAAAGTATAAAACAAGAAATCCCAAGAGAATCTCAACAAGAAGATTGGATGTCTTGATAATATTGCCTGAGTGAACTGCGGTTCTTCTAATTCTATTCAAACCCAGATGGCTACACGCTTGTAAATTGAAAAGCAAGTGTGGAGGTAGATCTTTAGTAGGTAGACAGGTTGAAATAACGAAAGCACTTTGTTGCTTTCCATTAAGTTTTTCAATTACGGAGAAAATACATTTCGGAATAATTGTTTTGTAGAAATCAGACCGTATTATTTGCGTAGGTACCGAAAAATTTAAATAGCTTCATAATATTTTGTAGGAAATAATTCCTTTATCAATAATCCACAACTATATTCAAAATTAAATTCTTTGAAATGTAATTCACTTACCCATAAATGTACTTAACGATTTAATGACACTGCGTTGTTGACGTAAACTTACCTGAAAAAAATAAAGTTTATTAGTAATTTAAATTAAACAGAAACATGCTAAAAAACAACGAGTATTAACGGGTTTTCCTTAATTAAACGTTGAATTGTTTTAGGTCGCAAGACCAGATATCTAATACCATACCCGAAAACTTCGCCAAAACTCATCATCGACTACAAGGGTAACTTAAGGTTTTACTTATTTATGTATATATTAGTTTTCAGATTCTTCCACCTAGTAACAAATTTCCTCAGAAAACAAACTCTGTATACCAACGAAAAACTTAATCGTGATCGTGTTCGCAACAACCATGGCTTATATACGATAAAATGCTGAAACCAACTGAGGCAATGCATTAAAATTAAAGTTAGCAGCAAAAAAAAAGAGAATTTTGTCTCATTGTACACCCTGATCAATTTCTTGGAACCTCGAGGCCTCTAACTAAATCTGTTAGCAAAGAAACTAGAAACCAAATAAGAGAAAGTGCAGCTTATCGTTAGCAATTTCACAATGATTTACAAAGGAGAAAAAGAGAAGAACACATTTGTAGGAAAATCACAGTTGTTTGTTGCATGTCCAATAAAAGTATGTAAGAATACATAAAACTTTTACAAGACAGTCTATTTAGGAATAACAATAACATTACTATAGGAATATTTATGGCTTTGCACTGATATTTTAAATCCTTTAAAGCATTAATAAATAAAATTTAAAACAGTTACGTTGTATTCCTACAGGCAAATAAATACTAATGTATTTGTGATTGTATTCTGTCAATTGGTTTCCAATAAGTTCGTATATGTAATAAATATATTATTCAATGAAGCTCACCTAATTGTCAACTGATTGTTTAGTTCAATAGCTATAGTACTCATATGATATGCTCCCGATATTTACTTATGCATGTGAGCCTTAGTCTTTCACAGAAAGGAATACAGAGAAGCTCGGAATAACACAAAGGCACCTGGAAAACCAGTTGGCTGGATAAGGAATAAAACGTACAGCAAAGTTGAAATGGCAGTACAAGGGATATTTGATACGTAGACAAGACAACGGTGAGGTAAGAAAGTAACGGCGTGACAAAGATATCAATGTCGAGGTCGTGCGAGTTGGAAGGACGACCGTATAACAAAAAATCACTGGATGAAAAGCAGAGGGGCCGCTAATTGAAAAATGAAACATTGAGTGTTCATTCATGATGAGCTATCTTTGGCCTATCTCTTAGACCTAGGGTGCCAAAAGCAATTATACGCAAGCAGACTGGACTACCATATCCAGTTGAAATGTAACTGGGCGGGCGATCTGGCTAGAAGAAAATGTAACAGGTAGACCAAAAGAATTCTGGAATGGAGGTCCAGGCAGGATGCATTCCGAAGTAGAGGCCGTCCATCTACGCGTTGGTCCAACTACATTAGAAGAATAGCTACAAACTGGATGAATGCTGCAAAAGTTCCTCAAAAATGGTGCAGATTGAGGAAGGCCTATGTTCAGACGGCTATGCGATGATGATGATGCCGCTTCTTATTTTAATTTACAAGCTATTCCGTATAAATGGATTTCTTGAAACTCTTCCTGAATTACATTGTTAGGTGAGTTCCAGATTGGATATTTTTTGGAAATGAAGCGGTAGGTTAAGTAAACCGGATGTATAAGATAGTCCTGTATCTCCATATCGATTGCCTTTAACATCTAAGACTTAAGTTGCCTCTAAACCAAATGTATTCGCGAGAATAGCAAATATGTATCACCGTCAACGATCTACCGTAGCTGCATGTGGTAGAAGTTCATTCGTATCAAACCTCTCTGTCTATTTAACAATACGACATTACGATAATAAGTCATACTAATAGATAAGTAACTGTGTAATAAAATTGATTGATCGTATTTATCTTTTTTAAACGCTGAATTGCGAATTTTAGGGACTTTGGTATTTGTTCTGCTGTTGGTGTTTAAAATAGGAAAACTAGTCGTTTCACGAAAAGATGAAGGATTTTTGTGTTGATTATAGATAAACTGATGTTCTAGATGGGTTTAGTTAGGGTATCTTTTTCTTCTTCCTTTTGGCATTTTTGCCCGTTGTTTTTTCCTCTGTCTTAAACTATTTCTCCAATGTTTGCTGAAACTGCCTGTCTTTCTTGCTTCTTGTAGGTGATTTATCTCTCACTATTTTTACAATTCTATTGTCTATCATTCTTGTTACAGGTTGATACTAGTCATTCCTTCTGTCTTTTGTGTATTCTCCATCTGATGGTACGCCACATATACTTCTTATTTCCGTTCTCTGTATTTGTAATAGAAGCATCATTTTGGTTCTGTCCAGTAGACATCAATTTTTTCTCATCTTTGATCTTGTTTCAGCCGTATAGTTCATTCCTAGTATAACTACTGCTTTACACATTCTGAACTTTTGTATAAGATGTAATAGTTATTTCTTCTACACTATTCTATGTTTCATACAACTCACTTCACTTTATTCAATTGTTTGCGTACCTCGTCATTGCATTCCTAAGTAATTTATTTTGGATATCTGCTGTATAGTCGTGTTGTTTACTGCGACTTTACAACGTACGGGCTCTTTCGAAAATAGCAACGTAATTGTTTTCTCATTACTTTCTGTATTAGTGGTTTTAAATTTTATTAGTAATCTTCGTACATTATTTTCATTCTCCGCTATCAGCAGAGCATCGTCCGTATAGCATAAAATGTTTACCATTTCTATACACATTCTATAACTCTTGGCAAGTTTTACGATTTATGTTACATTGTTCATCACTACGTTATACAATAGTGAGCTCAAGAAGTCACCCTGCCGAATTCCCTTGCCTTCTGTTATTACATTGTCTACTTGTATTTTTATGATATTACTGGTATACATGTCTTTGGTGGTTTGTATTAGAGCGTTAGGTATTTGTCACTATCCGTAATACTGTATGTAAAGTAAGTAAGTCGACGGAAGATAATTCGAAGAGCAGTAAAGGATATGAATGCTGGTTTATTGACTACCAGGAATTCCTCGGCGATTTGTGCTACTATAAATACGATTTCCGTGCATGATTTTTCAAATGTGGAGCCCCGCTGATCAGTGAAAAATGCTATTGAGGTGCTACAGATTTTTGTTGTAATAACTTCAGTTGTAAGGTCTAACATCATATTCTCTCTCTCTGTAGATTAGTTGGATTCGACACAGAGCTGATTTCCAGTTTTTCGGTCTCTAGTTAATCTCTTCATTTATACATAACTTTTGCATTGCATATCTTCTATGATATATTCTACGATACCTTTTCCTATTGTTTCGAGTAGCCCTTTGTGCCTGAGGGTATACCCTATTACTGTGCCTCTTCTTTGTATGCCTTCCATTCCATTTCTTCCTTCTTGCACCCTCACTAACACCACGTCGTTCATACTTCTGTCCGTCCAACTAAGTAGGTTAAATTCGTCTATAATTTTCAGGCCTCTTCTTGCCTCCTCTGAACAGAGGGCTTGTCAGGTATTTTTCTTTCGAACAATATTTTTAACAGGATGTTCCTAGTTTTTTGATTGGGTTTGGGCATCCGCACTTTATCAGTTCGTTTGCCGTCTCATCCACTGAATTGTCATTTTATATTTTTGTATTGCTTCAGTAATTTCACTTCCGTGTACTTCTACCCTCATATCGTTTATTATTGCTATATTATTTAGCTCGACCTCTTCATTGTCTAATTTTAGAAAATCATAAAGTATTCTACGCATCCCTTTTTCATTATCATCTCTCTTTCTATCGTTTCCTTCATTTTAGTTTTCTGTGATCTAAAAGACCTCCTAATTTGTTTTTGTATCCCGTAGAAATCCTGCTACACATTTTTTGAGAATTGTTCACGACGGACCGACTTGTATTGATTATTTCTAAATTTACATTAGTCTTCACATGCGCGTATTATTCGTAAACTGCTGGTGTTTTTCAGGATTAAATATTGCATGTATGCGTTTTTTTGTTTGGCTAATTGTTCGACTACGTCATAAAAAAATGGTTTCTCGTAGTTCGACATTTGTTTAGTTTTTTTTTCTCCAAGCTCTTCTGTTACAGATTGTATTACGTATTATTGTACTCTGGTACAGCTAATGTTCATATTTTCTTCTTCGCCTGTAACATGTATGTTAATGTTTCCCTTAACAGCTACTTATACATCATTTATTCATCATAAATTTTTCTGTTTATCTTTATCAGAGAATGTTTTGTTTTTATTTCATTTTCAATGTAACATTTTCTTTCCCAGAAAAAACTATGATCGCTACTAATGGCTGCCCAATTTAAACATCCTATCATTTTAACTGTTTAAAATGCGGTAATAATTGTAGTAAAGGTACTTACAATTCTTTCTATTTGACTATTTGGCTGAGATCAATAAGGGGTTGTACGGATATGTGTTTCTCTCCATTATGACTATATGTAGTATAATCATCACACCGTTCTCGAAATATTATCAACAATAAGTTACTGAAGAATAATACTAAATTATTTGGTTAGCGTTGTTACGTGTGTATTTTTTAATGTGCAACCAAAGAATTCTTCCGTAAAATAAGAGAGCACTACAAGAGAGAGAATATGGCAATATTTAAAGAGAGAATGAGGCCGATACGTAAATGGAAAGAAAGAGAACAGAAGAGAGTCATACCAGCCAGTAAAAGATTGATACGGCGAGAAACAATGTCTATAAGAAATTTAACAGAAGAACGTGTTGAGAAAAAACAAACGAGGAAAATAAGAAATGTATGAAACTTCCGCAAAGGACTTAACCAAGTTGTGCAGTGTCGGTAACAGCTTGAATGTAGGCTATTATTATAAGATAGTGACAGACCAATTTTGAAATTTGACCGTGCACATACAAGTAATATATTAAAAGCGATTTGCCCACGCGGAGGCAATGTTTATTTAATGGCCTCTGATTTTACATCTAAGCACCGCTTGTGAAATTGTTAGCTAGCAATCGATACTTCAATTGCGTTTTAATGCAAGTACGGCAAAAAGTATTCATTCCTCATGTACGTGCGACTTCGAGGAAGTAATGTTTTACCATTAAAACTGTTTTTGCCATTCTTTTGTAATTGGAGCTTTCAACAAATGTAAATCAGTAACTTATACTACAGCGTCTAAAAATTAAATAGATATTAAGAGACCGACCAAAAAATCGATCAAATTACGTCGTATATATCTCGTTCAAAATTGTTGATTCTGTTCCACTGAAATGTAACTTAAATCGCATCAACATATGTTCCACGAACACACATACCAGGGATAAATATTACCGGCAATGGAAGAGTATACCCCGAAGCAAACGTCGTGTTTCCATTCTGAACGGAAACAAGAACATGGAATTATAAAAATGAAATATGACGAAGTGACCCAATAATAATATATTGAATTAAGAAAAACAAATATTCGTCAAGTAATATATAAATATAGAAATATGAAGTCGTTACGTTACAATATCTATATCAAAATTATTATTAAGAAGTAACCTAGCAATTGCGGCTAATATTAATTAACTAATATTAGATCATATTTAGGACGGTGTCCATTTATTATCAACGAAACTAAATGCTATATATATAGCATATATGCATATTAATTCCGTACAGTTATAATCGACCGTGCTCCGATAAACTGAAGAAGTAAACGCAATAGCGGCGAATATCGACATACTGTGTTAGGTGTCAAAGATTATGATATCAATGACCCCTACACCAGCTGATCCAATGGCAAATAACCAAGGAAAATAAATTCCAATTAAACCTTCATTTGATATTAAGTTTGTGGCAACAAGGGAAAAATGCAAAAATCGAATTGCAGCTAAAGGTTTCTCTATTACAATAGCAACTAGCAGAAACGCTAACAGCAATAAACAAGGGAAATCGACATAAATTAGCCTCAAGTGCACAGTTGGAGCAAAAACCCTAACAACAACAGAAGATAATATTACACTGATGAGGAGGAACTCATCAGAGAAGCGGAATGGGTGACAAAGGAAAAGCCACAATAACAGCAAGCAGCCACAAAACGAAGACACAATAAAATTACCGAAACTGCCGCCAATTGTTCTGAGCCAAAATAGAGTGTGATGCACTACAATGTGAACTAGATTCAGAAAAGTTTACATTTCAAGCAGTTATGATTAAAGCAGTTGAAAATTCACGTAGAGTGTGCAGAAGAGTATGGACGAGTGCCAAACTTACTAAATAAACAAAGGCACCTTTGGCACTCATACGAAAATAAACAAACAAGAAGCATAACGGGCATTGCAACGAAACTACACCTGTCATGCGCTCCAACAAACATAGTAGAAAATTTATATCGCCAAGGATACAAAATAATAGAAGCGGTTAATATTCTGCAGTGAAAATAGATGTAACTTCTTCCGTTATTCATACTAGGCTTCAGAAGAGACTAACAAATTAAAAAAAACTATATGAGATAAAAGGGATACTAGGCAGGAACGCTGAAATAGAACCTATAAGGAAATCAAAACTAGTCTCTCAATGCAAGAGATGCCAAACTTATGAGCACACCCAATGATTCTGCAACAGAGTATCAAGATGCGTGAAATGTGCTGGAAAACCACACACAGAAGCATGCAAAATGAATGACATCAGCAAACCACATTGTGCTAACTGTGGCGATGCTCATCCAGTCAACTACAGAGGATGCGAGGTAGGCAGAAGATAAGAAACGATTCATCGAAACCACCTGGAAAAAAAAGAGCGGAAGACAGAAAGCAGACCACTGTCTCGGTGGGACCAAAAAATATTTTTATGACTACCGAATACTAAAAAGGAGGAAATTTAACAGAAAACAGAAGTTTAAACAAAGCAGCTACTACGAAGCCTAATGTCAAAATTTGAGCAAAGGAAAAAAGTTGCAGGAGCCAGAAACAAATGCTAAAATAATCTCTGATAGGTTGAAAAAACGTGAAGGAATCTGTAACAACGCTACTGCTTCAAACAAATAATAATGTACAAGAAAGACATTTGGATAGCTGCCCGGGATACCAGCAGTATACGGTTGTTAATCGTGGGGTTGCACCAGCAAAATCAAAATTAACAACATTCAAAAGTTCCGCGGGAGCAGCATCGTAGATGCGCCCTGCAACCTTAGAAACAGTGATATCCACAAGGATCTAGGGATAAAAACCATCTCAGAAGAAATAAAAACCTTGGCCAGAAGGTCGAGACCAAGCTCCATGGCTACGTAGGAGGCTATTTAGAAAGGTCAGAAATAAAAAACCATTTCAGCTACTTTATAGAGACGTGCACGTGCCAGTGAAATGAGCAGAGCAAAAGTGAAGTGGTAGTACACGAAAAAAATGTTGCAAAATAGAACTGAGAGGACACCGGTAGTTGAATTCGTAACATAACCATTTAGTCAATTTAAGTTAGATCAAAATTGCTTGTTAGTCTTCTAGATTAGTTGTGCTGAAATTATATAAAAAAAAGATATTACTAACTGTTGTAGCTAATATTGCTAAACACTAATTTTCCAAATTAGAAATTTTTAATGATTATGGTAAACACCGTGACGTAGGGGTCTGACTTAGAATATGGTGAAATATGTTCTCAATTTATAAGAGATCTACAGGGTGTCCCAAAACGTACCGGCAATATTTCAAGGATGAATATCAGAACTTATTTAGAGTCGAAAAGTACATATAAACATATGTCCTAAACGTAACCATTAACGAGTTATTGTTTATTTCATAATTTATGTGGGAACAATTTTAGTTCAACGGATTTCTGAAATACTGATCTAGTTGCCATGATCGCGTCTTTTGTTTCGTAACACGCGAACATCGTTTTCAACAAATTATTGTTTGTAACTTTTCCTTTTATTACTGTGATACTGAAGTTATTGGCTTCTTCTTTGTATCCTTATTCCCATCGTAATTCGCAAGTGATTCACAAGGCCAATGTTATTTTCAAATTAAGAATATGCAGATATTCATTGTGTTTCCGGTCTCTGTGACGGAAATGCTCTAGGAGTACAACAAGCACATCGTGGAAGATATCCCAATAGAAGACTGCTTACGCGTGCAGTTTTCTTTAATTCACATCGTCATCTGAGGAAACATGACACTTTCCATGCAAGACATGCCAAGGAGTTCTCGAACAATGATGAACGAGTTCTTGATTTATTATAAGAAGATCCGTCTTTAGTGCGAAGAATTGCATTACGTACTGGAATATGCAGAAACCAGGTTTGGAGAATAATAAGAAGTGTAATAATTTTGAAACTCGTTTAAAATTTTGAAATTGGGTACAAAATAATCGAAACCTACCGCATATTTTATGGACCGATGAGGCTTCTTGCACCCGAGATGGTATCAATAATGATCATAATTTTCTGTAGTGGGCTGCAGAAAATCCTCATTTAAGAAGACGCTCGCTTTTTCAACATAGATTTAGTGTTAATATAACAGCTGGTATTCTTAATTATCGTCTAATTGGACCATTTGAACTGCCACACCGTTTAAATGGTGCGAATTACGAATATTTTCTAGAAAATTCTTTACTCTTATTACTGCAAGATGTGCCATTATATATTAGATGTACAATATGGTATCAGCACGATGGGGCACTAAAACATCAATGTCTTCTTATTAGAGTTTGGCTTAACGCACATCCGGGAAGATGGATTCGAGTAGGAGGACTCGTAGTATCGCCACCGCGTTCGGCAGACCTGACTCCATTACATTTTTATCTTTGGGGTCACATGAAATAGATTCTTTATGCAACTGAACTACACACGGTAGAAGAATGACGGCAAACAATACAGCAGGCTGCCGATATTACTAACAATAACCCAAAAACCGTATTAAGAACGCAGCGGTCTCTTTTACGACGTGCGGCTTTGTGCATCGAACACAATGGAAATAATTTTAAACATTTCTTGTGGTTAAAATAATAAAAATGTATCAAAAAAGATGTATTTCATAGAATTCGTTGACCTAAAATTATAGCCGCATAAATTATGAAATTAACAATAACTCGTTAACGGTTACGTTTAGGACATATGTTTATATGGACTTTTCGACTCTAAATAAGTTCTGGAATTTGTCTTTCAAATATTGTCCTTACGCTTTGTGGCACCCTGGTACTAAGTTAGGACTATTTTGAAATAACAATTCTAGAGTAAACTGTTATCAAAAATAGGTGAGTTGATTTCCAATTTTTTGGTGTAGAACAAACTACCGCCTTTTAGGAATTTCAATGTCAAGCTGTATATGATTCTCTTCTAATCAGAGCAGTGCCACGAATCTCTTACCAATTTTATTTGATTAACATAACGAACAGCGACCAAGTTATTCTTTTAGCTAAGCTACAATTTCTATAACAGAAAAACATCTATTACATTTATTTTCATTAAGATAGACAAAACAGGATTACTGGATTGCTTACGAAAAAGGTTACTCTAGATTGCAAATTTCCAGACCGGTTCCGGATATCCATCATAGAAAAACACATTCTTTTTTCTGTAAAAGTAGATAGTAGTAGATAGTAATAAACGTAGGATATTGCCAGTACTCCAGAGAAAACATCGTCCCCGTTGCTTAGTTTGGTGAATTTAATTTTCCAGCAGAATGATATATAAAAGAGTTTCGTAAAAAAATTCCCAGCATCGTACATAACCACAAATTTACCTTACTAAATGAAACGTTTTCACCGGCTTTGTAAATAGTGTGAAAGGTACTGTTCATGAATTACGATTCTAAATTAAAATATTTGTTTGAGAATTCTCTCTGCGTTTTATATATTTATAGGCACAATACATCTGGACAGCTCGGAATGACAAGCAATAATTTGGATGTGATTTTAATAAAAGTAATTAGATTGGTAATTCAATTATAGAAAATTTTATCGGAGCATGTTTTAGCACACCGTTTGCTTTAACGTAATTGTAAATTACTTGCATTGCGGTTGTATCATTACTTACGAGGGCGTTTTGATATTTAAGGTAAATTACATATAGATGATAGCACTAGTAACAAATTTCTCTATCGATAAATATCAAATTGCTGTTTGGTATTTTGATTAGTTTATATTCAACAGTTCCGTAAATAATGATTATCGTAAAACGGAAACAGAGGAGAATAGTGCGGTCATAAAGTTCTACTGTTTGAAGAAGTAAACAGCTACCAATCAACAGCAAGTTAGGCGCAATTTTGGTATTTTTGCGGTGTCATTTGAAACCGCTCACGTATGGTTTACCGAGTTTAAACGTGATCAACGCGACAACGAACACCGCAATGGACGTTCCGATGAAGCGAAAACTGAAGAAATAATTAAAAAAAATCACAAAATAATTATCCGACCGCAAAATGAAAATTAGCAGAATAGCAAAAATTGTGAAGATCTCAATTGAACCTGTGCAGAATGTCTTAGACCAACGGTCGGCAACCCGCGACCCGTGGGCCATATGCTGCCCTCTAGAACCTACCATGCGGCCCTCGTAGTTTCTCCAAAAAACGTTTTTCGTGCGGCCCGGGTAATATTTCGTTAAAAAAAGCCCGTTGCGGTTGTCAATTTCATCGCTTATTTTCTTTTCTCCGTGCTGTTATTATTATTATTGATGGAACCTTAACCCTTAGGTCGGAAGATCGAAGAATTGTCACACTACCCGGTTGGTGGTATACTTTTTCTCCCCATTTCTCAGTAAATTAATCAAACAATTTACAATTTATCGTTCTTTATTTTAATATACACATATTTCAACAAAATAATATGAAATTGAGTAACACAAGTTAAAATTATGACTAAGTAAGGAACAATTTACTAACATAAGAAAGAAAGTTTGCTTCGACGAACAGTTGTCGGCTGCCACATTAATATTGGTTGCTTCTATTGGTTTTGCTAATAGCAAAACTGATTGTATAATAATGTGTAACGAGGTATACTACATATTAGCACAACCCTAATAGCTCGCAGGTGCTCACCGGAAGGGTAGTGACTGTCACAACGGCCGGATCCCACTTACCCGCCACCACTTATTGGTTACTTGAGTGACACGATCCCTCCAAAAGGTTGCCGACTCCTATCTTAGACGAACATTCGGGTATAAAGAAGCATTACTTCGGTAGTACCGTAGTGTCTAAGATTGACCCAAACCAAACTCTAATTGATACTTCATTCGCAAGTTTGAAATGTTTTAAGCGAAACCAGAACGATTAATACGTCGCGTCATAGCTATGGTGCGAATTGGAGGCACCAATGCACACCTAAGACGAAGAAACAGTCAAAATAATTAACGAACCCAACTGCATGGCAAAATCTTTTTCATCTGTAGTGAAGGTCATGCATCAGTTTTCGGCATGCGAAGGTAATAATCCTGATTGTTGACAATATAAACCGTAAAGCAATCACCGACTAATTTATTGGAATATTTAAATTATTAAATAAAGAAAATCGGATGGCTTTTAGACACGATAAAGGTACTGTTTCATCAAAGCAATGCACCAGTTCACACGTCAGCAGTTGCCACGACCAAAATCAACAGAGGTTTGAAATTCTAACCCATCTACCCTGCTCGTCAGGTCTGACCCCCATCGACTTCCATCTATTCCCAAACCCTAAGAAATGGCAACTTGTAGAAATCTCGACTACACAATATTTAAATTTGTAGTATATGTAGTATAACAACGGAAAAGCTTGTAACAGTTCTGTAAGAACAAACAACTTTTAACCTTCGTACTGCGGATATAATTTTAGTGAAGCGGAAGGCGAAAATGAGTCATAGTGATGCAGCTCGTATTTTGGTGATTTTATATGAATTTCAAAACACCAAAATGGATATGCTTCTAATGTAAGCTTGCACATGATAATGTAATTATAATACTTAGGACATTTTACAGCCTTTTGCAGGGGCTACAGACTAAGGAAGGTAATAAATTCGACATCAAGAAATAACGAACCTGTTTAACAATAATTTTTCTAAAAAATATTGTCAAAATTACTCTTAGATGATTTTCATTTTTTTTGCAGTAGCCTGTCCATGTGTATGACAATTAAATTAAAACAACTATCACACTTATTAGAATTTTTGTTTTCATTCCCACAGAAAGCTAACCTTCCGGTCTGAAGTAATCCAAGCGGATTATCTCAGGCATACCAAACATTTTTCAATGAAATTTATTCTGAAGCATATTCGTAACAGCGAAGAATACACAACTACCTACACCGGTATTTTGGAAAACATCGGAATTATTAAAAGAAAACGAAAGTCCTGGGCAGTTGAGACCCGGTTTCAGCTATAAGTTGATTAGAAGTATATGAGTTCAAGGATAAAATACATTAAAAATCTTGTAAGCCCGCAGAATAGCTTTTATCAAAATACAATTTTAAATAACAGAAAAAAGCTTTCACTTGGTAAGCCAATCAATAGATTACCTAAATGGAAACCTAAATCTAAATATTCACGAAATTTAAGATAAATGGAAATTTTGCTGTCGCCGATTTAATACCCCTATTTATGAGTAAGACTGCTATAGTAGCATTGAAAATTTCTATAATAAAAATACCGTTTTTAAGGAAAAGTTTTTTTAGTTGTAATTGAAATGTGCGAAATCACTGCAGGTTTTGCTTATTTATTCAAGTAATTTCGGTGGACTTTTGTAAATAGTTCCACAAAAGCGTAAAAATACTGAAACTGTGTAAAAGTTGTTTGCTTTCTATTTTAAATAGAAGTGTATAAACATGTCAACAGTGCTAACATGAAATTCATAACAATGATAAAAAAATAAACAAGTATTGTGTATATGTGGATTCCCTTATACTTCTGTATCAGCGTGTTGCCATCCTGTTGGAAAGGTAGTTTAAAGATTTTTGTTCCAGCGTACATACCTAAATGTTCGTTTTCGTAAAGTAATGTCGTTAAATATGATATAACTGACAATCAGTTTTGGAAAGCAAATCTTTGTCCTTTTCGGTGTATTTCATCCTTGGGTTTCCTATTCCTGGAAAAAATATTAAAAAAATTGGGAACACTCCCAATTCTACAGCATTTAAATTTTATTCACATCAATTATTGTGATATAAGTCGAAAGATTTTTTGCAATGTTTAACAATTCATAAGAAACCTTATTTTTCCATAACTTAGCATGATTAATGGTCCAATTAGTTTTCACGAGATTGTACATTCCTGGACGATATTGCGTGACATAGTGACAATTAGTAACGCTTAATCATTATGGTTATTCGTGTTATATGTGTGGAGGCGTTCAAGTTTGTCGTATTTAACATTTTCTCGTTACCTGGTAAATATAGCTTTAAGGTAAAAAATTCGAAAGGCCTGAATATACTTCATTTACTTAGCTATAAATTATATAACTTTAATTAGTAGAAACGCGAATGATGTACCGACTGAGGCCATAGATTCTTAAAGAGGCCGCGTTAGTAATAAATTTGATGGTGACAATCCACGCAATGTTTCTGCGGGGAATAAACCCCACCCCCTATTACTTTCAGCTAATACTCTTCCATGTTGGCTTTTCTACTTCCGTTTTGTAAAAAATTATAGCACAGTTGTTTCGAATTCTGAAATTTCCTATTATTTGTATGTATAGGGAAGGTCGCAAAATAGAACTCGTTTTGAAGTGGCGGTGTCAATTTAGTTTTTAAAGTTTTAGACTGTACATGTCCAAGATTAGTTATTAATGGATTTACGAGTGCATCCTTTTAAATTTTTATAACACTTGGAAGGTAAAACTATTTTTTTTGAACAAACTGTTTTATTGCTTTTAATAATATTCGTCTTTAAGATTTATACACTTTTACATGCGTTCAAACCAATTCTCATTTTTTCCTCTCTGAGGTTGGTATCTCAAAAACATGGTTTTTAAAAGCTTCAACAGCTTCTTGAGGTGATGAAAATCGCTGTCCACGCATTATTTGTTTGACATTCGGGAACACAAAAAAGCCGTTAGGCGAGAAAATCAGGTGAATACGGGAAATGAGACATTAATTCCATGTTTTTCTCCTTCAAATAATCAATTGTTTGACGTGCTGTGTGCGAGCTGTCATTGTCATAATGATATTTCTCCTGATTTCGTCGATGACTTCTGGCAAAGAAATTGTTGTTTACCATTTAGCGTTAACTATTCTTCGATACTCTAGAGGAATGGTTGCGACATGTATAGTACAACCGTACAAACAAGCGATCATTCTCTAGAAAGTGCTTCGTGAACGAACAATTTTTGTGGGATTCGGTTCATCTTGGAACACCCAAACAGTGGATTGTTGCTTAATTTCCGGTTCATACGAATATCAAAGTTTCGTCACTGTTACGATGTTGTATACGGATTTTTCAGTTCCTCGGTCGAATCGCGAATTAACGCGAGCCTTTTTTTGAGCTTCGGTCAAATTATGCGGAGCCTATCGGGAACACATCTTAATCGCAGCTCAATGTTCATGCATAATCGAATGTATTGCAATCTTCGATATGCCTAAGAATGCCCCTATACACACATACACTGTATGTCACATGCCGATCTGCTTCAATCATCTTGCGCACAGCTTCGGTGTTTCTTGGAATAACAACCGATTTTGGTCGTCCTTCACGAAATTGATTACTGACGGACGCACGACTACAACGAAATTCTGAAAACTAATTGTAAACAGTCTCTCCTGATGGCGCTTCATTACTAAAAGTTGAACAAAGCGGTTCTGTACATTGTTGTTGAGTTAGCCCTTTACTAAAATCGTAATAAATCATCCAACGAAAGCCTTTACGTGAAATTTCCATTTTTTCACATAATTGCTTTCGTTAAACGCTCACTGTAAACAAACTACTTGGTCAATGTCTAAGCTGCCACTGTTTTCACAATAACAAATATCAAAATTTACGGAAAGAGTAATGACATATCTCAATAGCGCCAACTAGTTGTCGTTTGCAAAAACTTAAAAGTCTGCCTTCGTACACCACAACAACGTGAACAAATTATAATTTTGTATATTAAAATCAACGAATTCAATTCTGGCTTCTAGATTAATAGAGGAGGGTAAGACAATAACGTACACTCAGGTCACAAAAGACAGGGCTGATTATGTAACCCCCCTCCATATCGGGCATCACTTAAGCCATCCAAGCCTCTGAACGAACTTAGGGACGTCGACAATTAGGGTGCTACTCATTCTAGTAGTTACTGTTTCAACGCAGCAAAATTTTCGACGCAATCATCCACGTCGTCCGACTCCAACTGGAGGCTTCGCACTAGGTGTAGTTGTCCCGTACTTCTTTGAAGACGATGAAGCTGCTGTTGTTACGGCAAGCGCTATAGGGCGATCCTGAAGAATTTGAACTGGAGGAAATATGGTTGCAACAGGACTGTGCGACGGCATACACTTGCAAACAGACAATGAGTATTTTGATAAACATGTTCCTGGAACGTATTAATTGTCGATTTGGTGATTTAACGTTTCCCGCTATATCAACAGATCTCACAGCTGCTGATTTTTTGATGTTGGCATCTCAAAGAACAGGTTTAACCCAAAAACCCTCAGACCTTGTACTAGCTGAAAAACACCATCTGCCGAGAAATAGAAGACATACCGGTGGATGAACTTCATACATGGAAAATGCCTTAAAACGAGCTCAATCGCGAATTTCTGTTAAGAGGCGGTCATTTGACCTTAATCTTCTTATTGATATTAGGTATAAACTGTAAGATTTAAATAATTGTCAAAACCAAACATTCTGGCAGGCCCTAATAATTGTTATGGCCCTCCCTGTAGTAGCTAATAATAGAAGTGAACGGTAAAGGTCTGCAAAACGACTTTATAAATTCGATTCCTGTAATTTGTTTAATTATTTTCGATGTTCACATGCCGTTTATAGCCTAACGCGCACAATTTTTACATACTTGGTTTAATATTCCATTTAATTGTTCACAAAAGTGGTGTAATTCATCCTATCTTGATTCATTGTCACGAAAAATATAGTAGGAAATTGCTTAGATTCGAATGACACAACCAAAAGTCGCAGTGAAGTAAGGCTAAAGTTTCATTAAAACAAATATTCGACCCTGAACAATGGTTTTTCATTTACTAAACAATTATTAGTCAACTACTTTCATGTTAACGTGACAAAGGCCTATTAGAAAATTACTAGAAACGGATATTTAATATTGAATAGGAATTCCAGAACTCTCTTATCTTACTAGAATATTTATAAACGGGGGATCTCTTCGGTATTTTTCATTAGTACGCAGTCCTTAAGTTGTTCCTAAAATTTGTTTATATATGTAGACAGTAATGCAAAAAGGAAAGCGCAAAAACAATTTTAATTTGCTACCGAGCAATGTAATATCTTTAAAACATTTCAGTAATCCGTACATTTCGCTTTGTCTGAAATTTAAAATAAACGGGCAGGTACAAAATATAAACGAAAGAACATCCGCACCCTTATAAAATGGCTTTTCAAATTATCTCTCACGTTTATACTGTAAAAATGAAAGGCACTTACAGAACATGACAGCTCTTTATCTGCATGCTGAAGCGCAGCGTTGTATATGAATTTGTATGAAGCTACAACTGATAATATGTCCGATGCTGTTAGCGTTGCATGCATAGATACTACCTGCATTATTAATAACGAAATTTATAGTGGTCGTGCAAACCATATCGCTCAGATTATTGCGGTACTACGTAATACACAAAGCCAATATTAATATGTTATGGAAATTTCAATTTTGCGGCCACTGCAATTGGGTTATATCCATAAACTCGGCGGAAATATTACATAGGCGTCGTCCATTTTCGGATCTCGCATGTATAAGAGCTGATGCATTACCACCATCAAGCTCTAAAATTAATTCTGCTGCTTTTCTGCTATACCTTTTACAGGAGCAATATTTTTAAATATTAAAAGCACATGTCTGTTACAGATTTTAGCAGGGGTAGCTTCAGTCTAATTATACCTATTTACGTTGCAACGTATAGACAGATTACTTTTTTAGTCTTTGCTTGGCCAGAGTTTACTTACTACGTACGGTTATCCATTTCAGTAAAAGAAAGGAAACGCTCAAAATTGCTCAAGGCATTTACGGTAGGGCCTTTTGCAATAGTCTCTTTAATTCATTTCACCTAGCATTCGCAGTCCGAAAAGCGCGTAATACATTTTCTCGAGAAATCCAATTCGCTACCAGGTGTACACAGCGGAATTTAAAATTTTAACAGCACGCTAGCGGTACGCTAATCAACTGCATTTTCTGAATTACATTTTCATATAAATAGCAAACGGTTTGACTGCTTCTATACGCTTATATATTGTACACAATAAGATCTTTTTACCCATGGAAATCATGTAAATAGTAATAGAAACGGATATCGAAAGAAATACACACCAGTATACTTCCCAACCATTGATACCCTAACCTTTAATATTGAGGAAGTGGAAGTATGACTCAATCTCAACGTGGGGTCAGCTGAATTTATTAAATATGAAGGCTTGAAAGTAGAAATACATGAATTGGTAACAAATACGTAAAAGAATCTAAGTAAAGATATCGGAGCATCAAAAAAAATGTAAGAAATAACCAATACCAGAAATACAAAGGCATGTTACGACTGTGTCGAACTGGACAAAGCATTACCGCAATAGCACAGAAACTCTGAATAGATCAGTTTAGCTATAAGCCCGAAGACGAACTGGGGCACCCAGGAAAAGATTTAATCTTTTATTACTAATGGCTAAAAGTCGAATAAAAATATAGAATCATAGAACAGTTATTCCAGATTTACCAATAACTAAGCGAGAGACACATCTTTGATTTGGCGCTAGAAAAAGCCATCAGATAGACCACAACAGGTCTAAATGGAGTATGGACCAAAAACCCAGACATATTATTATAGCTTATTGCAGATGTGATTGTAGGAGGAAGGTGTATTATTAGTCTATGATAAATAACAATGTTATTAGAAAAATAAGTCAGCAATACAGAATTATGTATAAAAGAAGATGAAATAAAGTTTGTCACCATTAAAACCAATACGGATTGGAAAAAGTATCGACACCGTTAGGAACAACGTTTTGAAGTAGTAAGTGAATTGATATACTTAGGCAGTGAAGTGGCGAAAAATGCAATTCTTGTATTAGGAATAAATGAGATATAAGAAAACATACAAAGTTAATCTTCTATCAAATGATTATTAAACAAATCATGCGTGCATGCGACATACGGACGCTGACAGATGGGATAGAAAACGTCCTGTTTTTATTTGAGCACAAATATTTAAGGAAGGTGGTAATAGAAGGAGAATGTACCACCGTCAATTACGTCAGATCTATGCAGAATACGATTTAATGAAACACTACTAAAACACTTTCTGCAAAGGACAGACAATGTGGTAAAGATGAGAATGCACAGAAATAGACGCCGAATACCATAGAAAGACAGCGCCAATAAAGAAATCAATTATTAGCAGCCAGGAACTGACTGTACGGGACAGGGAATGGCAGAAACAAAGACTTGAAGAAACTAAGATTTAAAGAATTTGAGTATATGGCTAGACAAAGGAGAAGAAGCAACAGAAAATCTATTAGACAAGAAGAATTGCTGAATATTTCTACTCGAAAGAATTAACCGATAATTAAGAACATTAATAATAAAAAAAAACACCATGGAAGCAATTTGAAGTTCCAGAATTGAACGTGGTGGCATAGTTATTTCGTGCAAGAACATGTCTTTCTAATACATCCCATAAAGAGAATGTGTTTTCCAGTACTTTCTTTCGATTTCCATTTCAGTAAACCAGTTGCCAGTATGACTGCTCAATGTGGACGAATGTTTTCATCCATATACGTGAATTGTTCTCCCACAGCCGTTGCGTATGGAAGAACAATGAGTTGCAGAAGCCATTCTCAATAAAATATAGATCCGTACGGCCTCCAGTACTTATCCGGCCCCACAGCACCACCCTCATATTGTGACCGTTCTCGGAGAAATTGTGGGTTATTTCGTATTCGAATGCACGTCAAATTAAAACTTGCTTACATTCTTGGGACTCTTTTGTGACTTACAGTAAGTGGAATGCAAACCGGTGGTCTTCGAGCATATAGTTCGACATTAACAAGACAGTTTTTCATTGTTTGTGGTAGTAACTTTTGAGTAACAGCAGCAATCACACGTCGTAGCTGGGTTACATTAAGAATTGGTTTTCTAGGTACAAATTGAGATATCAATCATCGCTTGCTGTTGTTTATGCTGGGCGACCTTGTCTCAGCCTTTGCCGAACATCTCCAGTAGCTGTAAGTTAATCAATCGCATTGCCTACATTACATTTTCATACCAATAGCAAATGTCTTGGCTGCGTCTACACGCTTATATAATGTACACAAGAAATCGTTTTACCCATGGGAATCTTGTAAACAGTAAGAGAAACGGTTATCAAAAGAAATAGAAACTGGTATACTTTCCAAAAAATTAATAGTGAGCAAGTGGAAGAACATTTAGTAAGACTTAATGTGAACACAGGATCAGCAGCACACATTTTTTTTTGATTTTGCATGTATGTATGTATAAAGCAAGATCTAGTAATGTTTATCGCCATTAAACTATTATCGTACGTTCTTTTTTGATAGCCGCAAACCATGTATGCACTGGGATTTCTCTTCGCTATTCGATGCGTTAGGCTAGCTTCCAGCGGGACATACGTATCAAGATATTTCACAGAACCTACATCATTGTAGGTAATTAACAGGTCATTAGCCTAAAGATAGAGGAAGAAGAAGAAGAAGAAGGCATTAAACTAATAAGGATCGAAGAAAGTATCAGCACGGGTAAGAACAGCGTTGAAGTGGTCAGTAAATTTATATACGTATGCAGTAAATCCGAGAACAAAAATGAAATTCTTGTATTAAAAAGAAATTGGATATAATATTACATGAGGGATATAAGAAAACATTTAAAGTTGATCAGCTACAAATTGATTATTAAACAACTTCAACGTATGGACCTGACGAATTGATGAAAAATACCAAGTCCTTATTAGAGGAAACAGTTAGAGAAAGATGAAAAATTTACTATCACCTACAACTACGCTACAACTGTGAAAAACACAATATAATAAAAACTACCACAATACACTGTCGGAAATGGGCAGACAATGTGGCAAAGATGGGAATGGGCGGAGACAGGTCCGGGGATAGCAGAAAAATAGGTCCTATAAAGACATAAATTATTAGTAGTCAGGAACTTTGGGAGCGCGGTAGACTGGGGGCCGAGGCGCGTAGCTATTCTTCGTATTCTGAGCACTACACTTTCCCAGGGTTTTTGTGATGTCTTAGCTATAGATGGGGCATAGGTATTTTCAGCGAGCAGCATGGTAGATCCATGTATGAAATGTGCTGAGCCGATATAAGCATTCTGTTGATTCCCATTTCATCAAACCAGTTGGCTACGCTGTTTAGTAGATGGGGACGAGCGTTGTCATCCATAAACGTGAATTCTTCTCCCACAGCTGCGGCATACGGAAGAGCAATGGGCCGCAGAATCTCATCCAGACACGTGTGGGGAGTAAGAGAGCCTTTCTGAATTAAATAAGGATCAGTATCACATCCATTGCATATCGTGGGCCATACTATCACACCGCCACCTTCATTCTGTGTCTGTTCCCGTAGAAATTGTGTTTTTTTTTGGTGTTCTGAGTTGACAGATGATCGTCGAGCAAACGGCCGATTTCATGAAGACGATTTCTTATTATTTGTGCTCATACCAACCTTCCAGTGGCAGCATCAAACTCATGTCGAAGCTGGGTTACATGCAGAATTTTATTTCTACGAGCAATTTGAGATATCAATCTTCAAAAATCGATTGCGAAGTCAAGAAATTACCCTTGGATTTGAAACGTTTGAGCAACAGTTGATGTGTTCATCAGCCTTCTAGTCGACGGACCTCCAAACCTGTAATTCAGACGCTGCTGTTCTTTGTTAATTGCAGTTAAAATTAAAAATCCCCCTTTTAACGAAGAATGTGAGAATCTCAACTATGACAAACGTTTCAGCTGAAATATAAATAAATTTGCAGGTGTTATTTTAACTGCCTGTTTTTTATATATTTGTTAATTGCTTTCTGCAGTGTACATTAAACTATTTAAAAACATGTAATTTACTATTATCATTTTTTCTTCGGCCTGTGTTCACCAACCCCTGAATGCAGGCTTCCCCAAGTTTTTTCCATGTTTTTCTGTTTATTACTTCCCTAGGTCACATATCCCAACTAAAATTGGATTGGGCGGGACATGTGGCAAAAGAAGGCTCAACAAGGGAACACATAAACTCTTATATTGACATCGAGCACAAGAAAGCATACCATAGGAAGGCAAAAAAAGTCCGGACGATATTAAAAAAAAACAGCAGGAAGAGGCTGGTTTAGAAAAGCAATAAACCATTTTCAACGCAAACTAAAAATCTGGAGTTTTCAATAATGTCAGCATTATAAAGAGCTTTTAAAAATGTATAATCAGGGGAGTTCTAGTAAAATAATACTTTATCGCAATATACTTTTACAGATTAAGTTGTGTAGGAAGCTATACAAATTAGAACTGAACTTAACAAAGGTTAAACTGGCTACGATCAAAGCTGGATAAAAATAACTTTCCGATATGATATGATATAAACCTAATATAGCTTTTCCATTAGTAGATGTAAGATTTGCCGCAACGACCCTTAGCGGTATTTAAATGTCTATGTTCCTATTTATCATGTGATTAATCGGAAACGTCTAGCACTATAACAAAACCCACAGAATTTTCCAAATCCGACGCTGGAATTTAAATTCCGCAACCTTCTCCAGTAATTCTGCATTCGCGTTCGCATTTAACCTACAAGTCTTCCGTGGTTCTACCTTAGCGTTGAGGAGAAGCAGGTAATATAGAACAGTTCTAACGTCTAGCATTAGCAAGTGAAAACTATTAACTACAACCATGGATTGAAATATGTTCAAGCCACATTCGACTGGCGTTTATGTTAGTGTGGGCTTTAGACATAAACCCTTCTAAGGTCTTCTGGCCGGCCTCGGTGGTCTAGTGGTTAGCACATTTGCCTTTAGATGCAAGGGACGCGGGGTCGAACCTGGCCCAGGTCGGTGAGATTTCTCTAGCGGTGAAAAATCTGAAAGTGCGCCTTCTGTCGGATAAGAAGTAAAGCCGTAGGTCCCGAGCCACTGAGATGTGTAACACGTTAAAAATTACTACTGGAGTTGGAATTACCCCAGATAGGGAAAACTCTTAGATAGAGTGTACAGTAATTCAATGATGGCTGCAATGTTTAAAGATGCCTGGAAAATGGCGTCTAGATCTCGTTCTTTCAAATCAACAATCATCAACTAGGTCTTCTGACGCTTTGCATGAGATACAGATGATCTATACATCTGCAAATGTCTAATAAAGTGAGCGGATCTCAGTCCGTAATCAAATTTGGAAATTACCATCTTACTGGGGCAGGCAAGTATTTGTAATTTTTAGATGTTGTCAGTATTTAATTTTTGCAGTCAGTAATTTATTATGAAGAAGTAGATAAAACTCATCAACCTTCTTTTGTTGCCTATGTCAAAAAAATTCAAGAACTGTGCTTTAAAAACTAAGCAACGGCTTTCGTTCATACTTCGTTACCTTATCAACGTTGCCTCTATGGTCCTGTAAATTATAAGATTTTCATCTATACTTAACTATATTGTATTGCATATTCTACATTCTTTGTAATTAGGTTTGTCCAAAACAAACTTTGTGCCTTTTCCACGTCAAAAAGGTTTGGGAATTTAATTGAGAAATTACTATTTCTGAAGAACTTGAAGTTTACTTATGGTTTGTCAATTGCATATTTTACTTTAAGAAGTAGTTTTAATATAAATAATTCTTGATATTCGCTTCCCATTGTTTATAGCCATTGTCTTGTCTTGTGTTGTCTTGACCGACGGTTTTACGTACCCTCGGAAGCATGACCGGTTGCATATGCCACTATATTGACCCTTCCATTCAAGTACTGACCAGCGCGGATTGTGCTAGACTACGAATACCGTTTAAACGGCGTCCACAGTGCTCCACTAGGCAACCGATAGATTGTCTACGCGAAAATTAAGAAAATCAGGCAATGAAACAAATAACAGAATATTGTACAAACTGTTTTTAAATGTGTTAGCACGATATATCCCAATTTCTGCTAGAAAAAGCCAAAAAAACGCTTCAAGACAGAAAGTTGAAGTATCGATGGTAAAAGCTCCAAAGAAAAACAGTTATTTTGTGTGGCTTTGCTGATGGAACAATGGTAAAACCATTAGGTATAACAAAGAGTTTCAAGCATCGCTGTTTCAAAATTTTGTAAGTTTATGTACTTTGGGTTACCTAGCTAGCAAACAAGAAAGCATGGATAACTTTAGCTATAATGGATGAATGGCTCAAGTTTTGGCACCAAAAAATAAACAGGCAATAAAAAAATATACATTTTTCTTTTGAAAATAACGCAACATGAACTATGTTTCTGCCGCTGAATATGAAGTGACAATAAATTAGTATAAAAAAACATATCTAAATAAATTAGAACATCATAACAACTTTCTGACATGATGATCATACCTATATTAGTGTCACATCTACATATTCATTTGGCATAAGAAATTACTGACTTATCTCGTACATATATAGATTTAATAATACATCATTACAGCCAGCTAAATCGCCCATGATTTATATTACATTTGTTAGTTTTTCGTATCTTTCATGATAACTACATTTTCTTTTAAATTATTCCGGAATTTACAATGCAGAAGAAAGGAACAGCCATAAATATCAGGCGTAGACGAGAACAACAAGCGACATTGATTTAGAATCGCAGACTTGTTAAAATCAAGCAGCTGTGTTGGAACGAGCAACACCTGTGAAGAATTAACTTTTGAATGTTTAGGATTAGTTGTTTTCCAAACAATTTCTAGTCATGGTGGCACAAATGGCGTTGTTGAGAATTAAACGCGATCTGCTTGCTAAATTAATAGACCCTTGTTTTCCGTAATTAATGGGTTCAACTTGGTTCAACTTTAACATTTTAAATAGCATCTAGAACAGTTAACAATCGGTTTTCAGATTTAATCAGTGGTTACCTAAATTAATTGTCTTCTGCTAACACTTGTTCCGGAATTGTTCAGTTTGAGGCTAAAATTTAAGGTTATGGGCCAAATTCCCCTAATTACAGTAAATTAGAAGGCTCGGGAAAAATTCGAACAATTTTAGATCTAGCTTGCTTTCGAATATAAAACATAATTAATGTGAAATCCTATTTCATTAACATGCACGTTAAAACAGGATAGGTACTCCATACTTATGCAAATAGTACTAGGTACTGATTTATTTCTAAAGAATTTGGTTGTATGCAAACCATATAAAATAGTCGTATGACTTATGGTATGGTATGGTAGGGGAATGTTATACTGGGTTGAAGGAAAATAAAATACTTCCCGTGGACCCATAGAATTAAGGAAGCCAACGGGAAACCACCTCGAAATTATTCCCATGGAAACCCAACGTTCACCCTCAAAGCCACATTTACCCGAGTTCAAGAGTCACCAAATCGGACCAGGAAAGACCCATGTATTAAAATAAAAGCTACAGAGGAATGAAATACAAGTTGTTGGCATACGTGAAACTCTTTGTAAGGTATCAAGACACCACACATCAATAAACAAACAGCAATGTCGATTTGTATGCTAAACAGAAATGGAGCAGCAGTTATTACGTCTAAACACGTGCTAATATAGAATCCCAGTATAATAACAGTCAAAATAACTACAAAGCCTATAATTCTGCACATAATGCAAATATGTGTGTCTACTACTGACGCAGACGAAGAACTGCCGATGTTCACTTTATAACCCTAGAAACGGTGATAAATACAATTCCGAATAGATAAATACTTATCATTATGGGGATTTCATCATAAAAATCGTGCAAATAGGTGACAACTCATAGAAACAAATATAAAACAACAACCAAGACGTTTACGGCAATTATCGTGTGGCGTTAATACGAAACATACCCTGGTGAAAACTGCGGAAACAATCACAGACTCTTGACAGCCCATATGTCGACCAAACCTAAAACAGTACGCAGGGGCAACCTAAGGGGAAGCTGAAAATATCTAATTCAAGACACAAAATTTGAAAATCAAATTCAACTACCACTAGAAACCTTAATATCAGAGCCCACCAAGCACAAATCTACAGAAAATCTATAATCAGAAACAAAAACTATAATATCCAACATAATTAAGAAGATACCCCGAAATTCCAATGAAAAAAATAAACCATGGATAACGGTACGAACTTGGGTCTTAGAGAACTAAACAACTTGACGATATTTACGAAAAAAAATTTTGCAGATAAAATAGCATAGGACACCATATGCAAAGAACATGTCGTGAAGATGAAAACAAGTAAATAGAAGTATGAGGACAGATTTACCAAACATACAGAATACAATCAGACTAAAGATCTCTTTATGGTAATTAAAAAGATTACTCATAACTTTGAACCAAGAACATGGAGTATGAGGAATAAGGAAAACGATTAACTGGGGAAAGACTACTTAAAAACAATAAACCTGTAAAACAACAATATGAAACGTAACGATGCCAACCAACCGTACCTCTTAAAAGGAAAATATAGCTGTTGTATGCTATGGAATTGCAGTTAAAATTGTCAAAGCTGCGGGAGAAAGCCGAATTAGTATCTTTCAAATTATATCAGAAAATCTACGACAACGGAGTATGACTACATGATTGGAAAAATCCACCTTTTATATATATGCGATATTCTACAGCTGTTGCGGTTTTCCGCTTTTATGTCACCAGAGTTTGCGAGTTTGTCTCCTTCTTCTTGTTATGGCATCTCATGGTTTTATCCACTTCCTCTTTCCATCTAGTGCGTGGTTTTCCTCGCTTTCTTCTTTCAGGTGGAACCCAAATTACTAACCTGTAAGGCAGTTACTTTTTTGGAATTGTATCTATGACCGAGTTTTCTACTTCCATTCTCTCTCTTACAGTTTCGTTCCGTACCCTATTAGGTTTAGATGCTCTGCAGTTTTTTCTCCAGAAGTCCATTTCTACTGCAGCCAGTCTATTTTCCTTCCTTTCATTTATATCCCATACTTCAGATTTATGTTGTAATGCTCTCTGTGGCGGTTTTGTAGATTGTCTTCTTTGTGTGGTTGGTCATATCCTTACTCCACAGGACCGAGTTGTATTGACTTTCAGTCTTGTCCGCTTCTGCTTATTATGCCCCTGTCTCTTATGCCTTGGTTTGTGAACGTTGCTCCTAAATACTTGGCAGGTCTTAATTTTCCCGTTTATTACGGTGTCATGTCCTTTTCCTCCTATCACCAAACACTTAGTTTCGTCCAAGTTTAGTTATAGTCCGCATTTTTAATATCGGTCAACTAGTTTTCTTAATAGGTATTGTATGTATGTAAAATATCATCTTACTTCCCTCCCATAAGAAAGTTCCCAAAGACGTCTATGCACCAATTACAGACTAATTCTACGCTAATTTGTTATGGCAGTAGGATACTCTTACACTTTATCGATCAACGTCTAAAAGCCCACTTATATTGGCAAATAGCTACAAAACAAGCTGATTTTAGAGAAGGTAATGGTACCCAGAGAATACATCTTTAACCAACGTTTAGTTAGTTAGTCATTCACTGGCATAATCTGTGGAAAAGAGTAAAACAGAGATGGGAACTGCAAAACATGATATATTCAAATGAAGGATTATATGAGCAAAATTATTCAGTAATAGAATTGAATAAAAGAAAAATCAGTCAGCGCTGCATAATATCACCAATTTTGTTCAAAGTTTACAGCTAGTTCCTAATCAAAAGTTTCTTAAAGAACTGGAAAAGATGATTTACAATTCTTCTTCCATTGCCTCTCGTATTGAAAGTTAGCTATCATTAGGGCTATTTGAACTTTAAATACTGTAGAACAGTGATGTGGTACTTCTACCATACGATTCACGAAGGTTTTTCAACCTGGATGTTTTTCCGATTCCTACACTTCTTCTGCCTTCTATTCTACCTTGTATAATCACCTTTAATAGCTAGTGCCTCTCATGTCGCATGAAGTGTCCAAGGTATAGTAATTTGTTTTTCTTGACTGTTTTTAATAATTCTAGGTTTTTATTCGTTCGCTGAAGTACTTCTACATTAGTAACCCTGTTCACCCCCGAGATTTTTAATATTCCGCGGTAAATCCGCATTTCGAAGGTTTCTATTTTCTTACACATATATTTTGTGAGCATCCAACATTCCATTCCATACAGTAAAATCAGGACTATATAGCATCTTCTCATTCGAATTCTGAGATCTAAACTGAGTCCTCTGTTATAGAGAAGTTTTTTCATTTTAACAAAAGCACTTCTCGATTATTTTACACATGATTTTAGGTCTTGTGTGCTATCCCAATTACTGCTCAAAATACAGCTTAAATATTTGAAAGATGTTACCGACTGTCACCTAGAGTGATGCGTAGGGGTAGTGGTTGTTCCTTAATAGTAATCACAATTTTAGTTTTGTTAATGTTTATATTTAATCCATAATGACTGCTTGCTTCTTTTACTTTATTTAGTAATATTTGCATATCATATTCATTGTCAGTTATAAGGACTGCATCGTCCGCATAACGGATGTTATTTATTAGTTGGCCACTAATCGCTATGTCTTCAGCGTCACAAAGAGTTTCGTTAAATATCATCTCGGAATAAATAATAAACTGGAGCGGTGACTATACAGCCTTCGAGAACACCTCTTTTTATGTTTATATAATCGGTCAGTTGGTCATCTACTTTGACTACTACTTTTTGATTCCAGTACAAGTTTCCGATTATGCGGATATCTTTGTCATCTACACCAATATTTCTCAGAATTTCAATTAGCTTCCTATGTTGTTATGTACAACGGGGAGTGAAAACTTTTAATATATAAATAATATATAAATTTTAATTTACAATTAACGACGCTAAAATATAAAATGTATGGTATTCCTATGATACGGCCATTGTCTCTAACAAAGCCGAAGAAGTAACACATCTCATTGGAAAGATACAAATAGGAAGTCTAGGCTTGAAGATTAATTACGATACAGCCCAAACAATAATATTTGACAGTAGAAACTTAAATCTACCTGAGGACCGACATATCTGTAACTGCAAAATACTTGATCGATACATCTAGGGTCCTTGATTACTAACGACGTTTACTGAACACCAAAAGTTAAAGACGAATAGCGATAGCCAGAAGCCCTACTACAAAGCTACGTGAAATATCTGTGCAGATCGAAATATCACTCTTAACAATAAGAAGACATTAATATAAACAATATTATTTCCCATGTTACCCTATGCCTCAGAAGCGTGGATAATGGAAAATGATATCCCGACGAACAAACTCCATAAACTTTGGTACTGGCGAAGACTACCCAGAGTCTCATGGATGAAGAGAAAAAATAACTTATCCATTATTGAAGCAATCTAAGAACCCATAAGATTGTCCAGTCTCATATATGGATGAATAGCGAAATACTTCGGGCATGTCCGTCGTAGGAATTCAGATAACGTCGAAAAGCTAACTTTGCAAGGCAGTGTTGAAGGATCGAGACAACGGGGACGATCATCAAGAAGATGAATTAACCAAATCGAAGAGGTTACGATAGAGGTAAACAGAGCTGTGATTTATTTATTTTAGAAAAAATATATATTTCAACCTCTAACAGTACTTATTTATTAATAGATTTGATAATGCGGACACGACAGCAGCTCTTCTAGCAAACCTTCCTTCGAACTGCCGCTCTCGGACGGTCTTCGGCTGCAATCCGTTAGTTTTGCAAGGTTTTCTAGAAATGTAAAACCCACCAGACGACAAATATGCACTTGCTTGTGGAATGTAGTTTTGCAGTAACCTATTGCGTTTTGTCGAAGTTCTGAGAATGTTTTATGATGAGAAGCTAACCTGAAATACTTAGAATGGATGCTTTTGGAATTGTTTCGAAATAAACTCGAATATTACGACGCTGGTGGCAAAGGTTGACCTACAATAATTTATAGTTAAATCCCATCTGCGTGAAAAGCTGTCTGGGATGAATAAAGGCTGCTGTCTAGAGTACTATAAGTTTGCAACAGGAAATCAAGAGAGTCGACTTTTGTGTTGTGAAATTATTCTCCGGATGAGAGAATCCGTTAGGGAATGAGATGGCGCGGAGGCATTTCCAATAATTATGCATTTCTATAATGCAGACAATGAAGAATGGATGAATGATGAACGGATGCGAAACACTAAAGCTAAGAGGTTAAATATGCTTCATTAAGCTTGGATCCTTTGTGATGCATCGCTTGCCTTGATTAAATTCACCAGCGCAAACTTCTTCTAAGATTTTATTAAAAAGTATATGTATAAGAAAAACTAAAGCCGCCACAATCGTGCTTTAGATTTATGCAAACAGAACAAACCCTTGGTTTATCTAAAATAGAATTTACTGATGCAATGCACGCTTCTGATGTAATTACTTAGTGAATACTCATATTCACAAATTTCTATAAGTTAAAGGAACGTGTAAGATTCTAACAGAAATTTGTAACATGTCTAAGCTCCCATATTTATTTTAACTTAGCGAAAAATCAATAGTTTGATCGTGGCAATAAGACATGCACAGCATGGAATTTAGCAGGTGGATATTTGCATTTAATATACACTAAATCATTTGCGTGTGATATGACCTGCAGCAAAATTATCTGAGTTAAAATTTCACGTCATTCTTTAAGCTAAAGTAATATTAATGGTACGGAATTAATGTTAAAAAATTACAATTTCCACTGTACGAGTAATACATTTAACATACACAACAAATAAATAACAAGCTGCAAAGTTTTGTGGCAAAATTCAAATTATTTTACTATATCTGGATATGCAACTACAACTCGACGGAAGCATATTATAATTTAGCTTGAAACGAGCAAAAAGTTTTCGAAATAGTTCTAAAACGATTACACAACGCGTAAAGTTTAAAACCGGTAGTTTACAGCAACAATGTATTGTGTTTGGGCGGTTTGTTACTATATGAAAGCATTTCTGACCTCCTTTGTACAAAACATGGTAAGCCGATATTTCAACAATGTTTATTTTTATCCAGGAAACAGTGAAATTTGATCAAGTTATGTAGAGCGTATTGGTGTCCGATTTTCCTTTTCAGCTGCTTCGTAACATATTCCTTGACGTATGACATAAACAGCTTATAGATAGTTCGTCTATATTGTATTCGTGGATAAAAGCAGAAACGCTGATCAAACGTTGGTATTTTGGAAGTACGAAAAATGCTGGATATGTTGTCAAAACTGTATATTTTTCTGTATTTGTTTCATCAATACCACAACGTAACTTTTCAAAGTAATCTGAATTAATAGTTCACATTGTTGTCTACTTGAATGAGCTCAATAAAAACGTTTCAAAAAATAATTAAATACAGTAGCATGATTTTGAATAAAAATCTCGAAACGGCTTCTCTATTTCCCAAAATATATAAAAATCTTACTTTTATAATGGACGTGTGGTTTTAGGGATTTACATCTCATCAGTAAACACCAGTAAGGTTTTCTATTGTGTGCTTCTCCTTAGTACCAAGGTAGAATCACGAGATACTACAATTAAATGTTGAATTCCAATGATGGGCATACCAGAGAAAGATTAGGCATTAAACTCCATGGTTTGCCAACGCCAGATTGGAGAATTGCATGTAGCGGGTTGCAGTACCACGTTTTTTATTCTTCGTATCGGGCTTGTCTAGGTTTAAATGTTTGCTTAGAAATCAACCCCTTTAAGATCCGATCTAGAGTTGTATTATGAATTAATCGTAGCACCTCTTGGAAGATAATCATGTACATAATATATAACTAAACAAGTTTCGCAATGTTGTTCAAAAGCCGGTAGATGTTTGTGGAATCCTTCTGTCTCAACCCAAGTATACGTATAAATTAATTGAGTTTCAATAAACTGTAGCTGGAAGTTTGGGAAAATCATTAGGGCATTTAAAATACCAGTAATAATACGACGTATTCATTAATAGCATGAAATATGAATACAAGATATGTAATTTAGTGTTTTGGTAATCATCAGCAGTATTTGGTATTTTGTTATATTTTCCTTTTCTGAAGAAATATTCTTATAGCTATATATTTCAGGTTTCATGTTCTCCATTCCAATTTTTACACTTGTTTATGTTACAAAACTGTTTCATCAATCACACCAATATTTTCCCCATTCTGTGTAGTATCTGGTCTTCTAATGCTTTCGTTCGTCTTTAATGGTTGTTCAATTCAACGATGAACAGAAATTTTTGCTGCCACAGTCTCACCAGAGATTGTACGTGTAGAACAATATTCGACTATTTATGATAATTTTTCCACAAAAAGGCTATCATTGCTCTTTGCACTTTCTTCCTTTTTTACAATTGCAATATCGATTTTTTATTTATCTGTATGGTGGTGGAGCCAGTGTTATATAATATTCATGTCTTTCGAAGGGGATCTGGTTACACGTTCTAGTAGTGACCTACCCGAGCGTGCCTTGCTAAACTTTGGTGACGGTTTGACTGGCACGAGCAGAATTTGGTTATACTATCTATTAGTAGTTTAATACTGTTAACGGAGTGGTAGAATAGAATTCAACAACGCTGATTTCCCTGGCACGTCAAACTTATAGGAAAGTAATTAATAAGTCACAGGAATGCTATTATTAATTTTAACAGATTCTATTAGCAATTGTGTACGCATGCTGCGAATTATGGTGTCCTTTACAGTCAAACAATTGGACTCTATTTCCAGAAATTAAAAAACCTGTCATTAGTTTGATAAGGCATCAATAATTCTAACATACATTCAAACTACATACGGCCACAAGCTACGTAATCATAAGGAATAAAACCATAAGTTCATATTAATAACATCACTACGTTCCAGATGGTAATCAACATCACTATTGGAACCAAAACCAGAACTAAAATATGATCCAGAACTTGGAACTAAATGCTGCTAGGCCGAATCAGATCTTAAAGTTACATTCAGAAAATGTACTACGATGTGCCAGACCCACAAATTTAAACACAAACACCTATTCTAAAAAATTGTTTTATGACAAAGTAATACTAAATATACCGTCGTCAGGCCACTCAACTCCTTAATATCAAGAGGGTGACCACGTAAACAATGATCACTTCGATTAACATTGTTGGCAGTGTATCCTAAGGATAATGTAGAATAAAATGCACTAGTAAAACGTAGTAGCCCACGATTCTATCAGAGGATGGTTACTCAAATTTTTTATAAGTAGTTGTAAAACAACAAGATTTTTGCTAAACATAAAGACATTGAAGTTTACCTGTTTATTATATCTAACCGCCAAAAATAAGTAATTTAAACGATTCGCTTGTCGAATGTCGAAATCCTGATTTTGTGGTTAACGGAGTATCAAACTTTCGTTGAGAATCTGAATGTGCATGTAACTATAACTAGCTAAGCCACGCAAAACCACAACCCACAGGAACTCAAGTTACTGGTAAAGTTGTGCGAGACTGACTATGTGTTTTATTCTTTTCTGAAATACTACCAACAATGTTTGTAAAAACTCCTCTTTCATTTCTTTTGTTATGATATTGATCAAAAACTGGTCAAAATCAAGTTAGATTTCATTGACTTTACATATACGAACATGCCTGCAGCGTACCAGGAAAAATGGGATATAAAACCATGGAGTAAAATGGAGGTAACATCAAGAGGCTGAAAAGCGAAGGGTCAGTCGTTAATTAGAAACAACAAAAGAGAAAGATATAGAAGACTCGGAAGGTATTGGATCATATCATGTGAAGACTACCATGAAGATCATAAAGAAATATCAGATATTAACCAATCATACGGCTTATCTTATCATATTTGTGTGGGTGTGCAGCAATTGCAGATTCATTCACGAATGCAAACAGTGTATGAAAATGCATGTATTGCGTACCCAACTGTGCGGGAATGCTGCCGAAAATTTAAGAGAAGGGGACTATGGATGAGCCGCGACCAGGTGCACGGTGTACTGCATTAACAGAGAATGGCAAATATGGCATGTGTGGAAGACCTTATTAGAAAAAATAGGCGAATTTCAATTAGAGATTAATAAAATAGGCAAATGTAAAAGTAAAGCTTTTGTAAGGAAGATTTATGTATCAGGTATACCACCAATATTACAATACCATG
Organism: Limonius californicus; assembly: GCA_014611495.1. Taxonomy (NCBI): domain Eukaryota; kingdom Metazoa; phylum Arthropoda; class Insecta; order Coleoptera; family Elateridae; genus Limonius; species Limonius californicus. The sequence continues at coordinate 26,932 of JABXWE010000518.1, read as the reverse complement.
GTACAAGCAAGGAATCATCGAAATAATCATTCAGAAAATTAATTTATGAAGTTTGTTCAACTGAACCGCATCTTTGATCCACTTAACCTTGAATACACATGCAATAATTCAGTTGACGTTTGTTAATGTTAGTAGTGTTTGTAAGCAACACGTTAATAAGTTTCTGGCGTTTGAATTCGATTCTGACTTTTAAAACTTCGATTTTGAAATGGCGTTTATTGCTGAAAATCCGACCAAGTGTGATCAGCGTGCGGGCCTACAATTTTTTGCGCTGAGGGTGTGCAGCCATTGCAGATTAATACGTGAATGCAAGCAGTGCATGGAAATGCATGCATTGCCTACCAAACTGTGAAGGAAAGGTGCCGAAAATTTAAGAATGGAAAAGAGGGGACTATGGGTGAACCGCGACCAGTTGTACTGTATTAACAGCAAACAATATGGCATATGGGGAAGGCCTTATAAGAGAAAATCGGCGAATTTCAATTAGAGAAATTTCAGAAATTGTTGGTGCGAGTGTAGGATCTGTCCATAGTATTGTTTATAATCTGGATTACAGCAAAGTTAGTTCGCAATGGATTCCTCGTCTCTTGAACAAAAATGCTTGCCAATGGGCTTATGTTCGCGACACCTCACAGACTATAGGCAAAATGGTGATGACTTTCGTCTGTCAATAGTTGCTAGTGACGAAATTTCCTGCCATTGCTACGAGCCATCCCATAAATTACCGTCGATGTAGTAGAAACATTCAAGTTCACCACAACTGAAGAAGTTTAGAGCACAACTTTCTGCAGGTAAGGTAATGTTAACGTTTTTTGTCGGTCATCAATGACCCTTGCTGATTCAGTTTAAGGAACCTAGAGTAAATGTGAATGCAAATCAGTACAATGAAACTTTGAACAAGCCTCATCAAGCAATAAGACGAAAACATCCAGGAAAACTTACGCGTGGGTTTATTTTGCTGAACGGCAATGCTAGGTCTCATGTTCTATAGCCTTGCGATTTTCATATTTTTGGACCGCTGAAAAAAGTGTTAAAAGGTCGGCATTTTGAGTTTCACGCAGAAGTACAGATAGCTGTGGAAGACTTCTTCAATCAGCAACTACAAGAATTCGATGAGCAAGGTATATGTCGGTTAGTAAAACAATGAGACAGGTGTCTTAACTGTGACGGTAACTATTTATAATTAAATTGTTCAATAAATTATTTATAAAGTAAAGATGGGTTTCAATTGAACACTAGAATCCAACATCCTGTTTGTTGTTTCGTGATTTAGAAACGTTTGCTTACTGTATTGTATTGATTTTGAAAACTAATTAAGCTTATTGAATTAAAAATTTTTTTTTATCTTGTTATCTAATATATTTTATACTAAACAAAGTACAGGAATGTCAGAAAATAAAATATACTATTATTAATACTAGCCCATCATCAATAATTTTATATATAAAAATATATTAAAATTTAGAGAAGAAATACATACTTCTACTTCTTATTTTTTAATTTTGTTAGTAATGTGTAACATTGGAAGAAAGCATCCTAATAAATCATCGATGTTGCACGGAGTTAGGGAGAAGAAACGCGAAAGTCTGTGAAAATATCGGAGGCAAAAACATATATTAATGATACATCGACACAAAGTACACATCACTCTCATACATACACAGTGTGATGGTAAAATTCTGCACAAAATTAATAATTTCCTTATTTAATGTTTGTTGGAAAACTTCTTTCCTTTAGATTTTGAAGAGACATTTCCTTAAAACGGTTTTTGTTTGTACGTTGTTTTTTAATGGCAATTTCTCCTTATTTTGCTAGACCTACCCATTATATGGTGATATAAAATTTTTATGAAAATAACGCCCAATATCGGTTCATATTTCTAGATTTACAGCGTTTTAAGTTAGTTCAAGTTCTTGCAATTCTTTTCCTAAACAATTAATATCCTGCAATTCCCCAACACTATCGAGCTCTTCCCTATTTGGTTGTATAACTGCATCAGTTTTTGACGATATATTACCTAATATATGATTAACGCGGCGAGGACCACCTAAACGGCCTGGGCGGTCACCTGAGTTAACGCCACTGGACTTATTTCTATGGCAGCATGTTAAATCGCGCGTTTACATTTGTAGACCAAACAACTTAGACGAGTTCAAATGTCGGATTTGTTTAGAAATAGAAAGTATCAGCCCGGAAGTTATTGTCCATATGACACAAATTGTTTACACACGTTCCGATCAATGCCAACTGGTAATGGTCGACAATATGAATATTTCCGTTGACTAACTTATGTTCTTCGTTTTAATGAAAATAAGAACATAAGGCATAGCGCAGAAAAAAAGCCGATAGAAGAGAAAATTACGTTAGCAAGTGTAAAATTGACGTGTTTCAGGTTCTCCCAAAAAACGTCAAATATTAAAATTATGAAGTTTGTGCGGAACTTTATCACCACAATGTACCTTACAGAAATTGTTAAAAATAAGGAGAATTAGTTTCAGAAAATGTAAATCCTTCTATTATCCCGTATTAGCATTTGTCCTTTCCATTAAATTTGTTCCAACTCGCAGTAAAGATAGTAATGTATTTCAATACATGTAATAAATTCCAACAAATGTTTGATACATAAATTACGTCCTAGGAAATAATAAGTTCACTGATACGTGCTTATCTGAATGGAGTCGCTTTGTTTGGGGGCAACTAAAGATTTATTCGAGTACAAACCAAATTCGAGTTTCAGTACACACGAAGATAATAGAAATCTATCAAGAATTAGTGTTTTGGGAAATCAAACAGCAGAAATATCGTACTTTGCAATTCTCAAAGTTGATAACATGCGCATAATCCGTAAAGCCACCCTCAGCGTGGCACCGCCACCTTAAATTACCTACACTTTACAAAAGCTTTCGGTCCTTGTCTAACGAGATAGGACAAAGAGGCGTAAAAGTGAGAGTATAAGAGGTGTAAAGTGGATTTAACAGGACAAAGAAATAGAATGCTCGCTTGAATTTGTGAAATTTAATAATGGCAAACAGTGTAACGCAATGAACTGTGTTCACGCTCGTTTATTTTAAGCCTAGCGCCCGAGATCGCTACGAATCTATCAGACAGTGGCGTGTTTAACTTTTTTAACTCGTTTTTATTGGGTTTTGGTTTAGTAGCAAAGTAACCGAAAAACTTCGAGTTTGTCCATTTCTTTTTCGTTTTTGTTGGGGAAAAAAGCCCGCGCTCATTACATTTACTTCGCAGCTTTTGACTACAATAGAACTCAAGATATTATTTTTGATTTCGTTTCTTCCCTGACGAAACAAAATGAAGGGAAAACCGCGTTTGCTAACACATTTGCTTCAATCAAAAATTTGAACCTCATTGTAAAAGGGAAGGCATTGATAGTAAACCGATATTCAAACGTGCAATACAAAGGACATTCTTTTTTTTGTGTTAAAATTTATCTGTTTCTGGATGCTCTTCGACTTTTTCTTTTCAAGTTGAAGTTGTGCTACACTAAGTTTGACACAACCATTGGAACTTTTAGTCATGAGTGAAGCTCGGGTTTCTTTTTCTTTTTAAAAGTTCTCTTAGCGTGTAATGGCAGTTGCCACGAAAATTTGCAGTTTACTCGAAGTTTAAGCTGAAACCAGGCATACATAATACCTTATTTGGTAGCAAATGTGCTAACAAATACGATTTAACAATGGTTTTGGGAACTTATTTAATATTTACAGAAGTTTCTGACATGTAAGTATTACCAAATCGATTACGGTTAGTAGTTGCCAAATAAAAACAGTGTTATTATTAATATAAACAAATATCATACCAACAAATCTCCTATATAAACGTATATCTAAAACTGAGGTTCTTGTGTAAAAAAGTAAATGTAATAATGTGATATACTATTTTCTGGTGCACAAATTGTATTATGTTAATTTAAAATATGTTTCATAGTTCTGAAACACACAGGGTATGTATAAAATAACGGAACAGCAACACGTGGCAATGTTCTTCGTATAATTCTTAGTCAAAAATCTTAATATTAAAATGTTGTAACATGTTTCCTGGGTTCTCAAGGACCATTTAACAGAAGTATAAATTTGGCAAAACTGCACCTAAGCAGATGTTGTTACTATACACAGTAACTAACTGTTTATAATAATAAGACATTTATAATATATAATAATTGTTTGCACTAAAAACCGTCTGTAAAAAAAGTTCCAATCTTCGTGGTATCGTTTGTGTTACGTGCTCTAGTATTTCTGGTGTAACTTCTAAAACGGGCGCGTTAATTCTGTTGCTAACTTCGTCAGTATTTGCTGGAGACAAATGTAAACATTTTCTTTACTAAAGCCCCAAACAAAAAAGATTGTGATCGGGTGATCTCGCGGGCCATAAAATGGGACAGCCGCTACCAATTCATCTTTTTGGGAAACGTTCCTCACAACCACGCTTTTACATTACGAGCCAAATGAGCAGGAGTTCTATCTTGCATGTATAACATATTAGGTAGTTTGTTCCGCGGAATCTCGTCATTAATTTGTTCCAAAACATTGAGGTATTCATGGGCATTAAGACTATTTGTAGGTAAATTTGCCCAACACCCTGTGGTTTATTATGCCCAGCCATACATTAACGGAAAACCTTCTTCGATGACCATATTCACGTCTGGGTTTTCCTTAGCTCAATAGTAAGTATTATGCCTATTAAACACGCCATCTCTGTTAAACATGCACTCATCACTTCAAATAATACATCTTAAGAAGTCACCATTGTCACAAATTCTATTTAAAATTGTGTTGCAAAAGTTGAATCGGGATGTGTTATCATTCTCATAGACAGGTTGAACTTTCCAGGCATGATATAGATAAAGAAGGTTTCCTCGTAGAATTAAATGTACGAGGGGGTATTGATATCTAGTTAGCCTGGTGGTTTCTAGTAAAGAAAAGTGAATATGGGTGCTATGATGTTTTATAAAGAAGTTGTCAAAGTTGACATCCATAAGTTGAACGGTGATCAAACTGTGAATTTTTGAAAACAGCGTGTCTAAGAAAAAGATAGAATTTAAGAAAAATCGAGTTTCGGTCAGTTACTAAGTATTTAATTTTGAAAGGGTTATCGGGTAAAGAAATTTCTGCTGATATGATAGAAACCTTAGGTGATCAGTGTCCTTCATACGCCACTATTAAAAACTGGGTTGCGGAATATAAAAGAGAAAGATCAGATGTGAAAGATGAGCTCCGCCCTGGAAGACCAATTTCTGTGACCACTCCGAAAAACATTGATTCTGTCCATGATATGATTTTAGAAAATCGACGTATTTAGATTATGAATATTGCAGAAGCATTGCATATTTCCTATGAACGTGTGTGTCAAATCATTCGTCATGACTTGGGTATGAGAAAACTTTCGGCCAAATGGATTCCAAAATGCTTGAACGTTGATCAGAAGTGCGTTCGATTGACATCGTCAAAGGATATCTGCCGCCGTTTTGCAGAAGATTCCTCAAACTATTTGGATCGGCTTGTTACTAAGGACGAAACGTGGATCCATCACTATGACACAGAGACTAAAGAGCAATCCAAACAGTAGAAGCATGTTGGTTCTCCACGACCCAAAAAATTCCGTGTTCAAAAATCGACTGGCAAGATTCTTGCATCAGTCTTCTGCGACAAAGATGGTATAATTCTGATAGGTTATTTGGAGCGGGGTAGGACTATCCCGGGAGCATATTATACTGAGTTAATAACTAAATTCCGTAAGAAAATTCTGGAAAGACGGCACGGAAAGCTTGCCAGTGGTGTGCTCTTTTTGACGAAGCAACATGTGCCGTTGAGGAGTGGTTTGCAGACCAAGAGAAAGATTTTTTTTAAATGGCATAGAATTACTTTATGTACGTTCTGTTAAATGTATAAGTTTTAAAGGAGATTATGTTGAATAAATAAAATTTAGTTTTGAAATATTGTGGCGTTTTATACGGTACGCTAGCTACGTATCAATAACCTATGGCATGGTTTTGTTTCTAGGGATATTTAATGTTGCAGCTAATTGCCGGGTACTCACGAAGGGATTTTCGTGTGTTGCGGCTAAAATGTGTAACCGTATAACATGCACACATCACCATACTCATTTTAGGTAAAGTGCTTTATAATGAACGAAATCAGATAACGAAGAAACACAGAAAGCAATAACTAATAGAAACTATATAAACAATCAGAGCTAACAGAAAATTTCATTAAGCAAATCAAATTATTTAGATTTTGTGGTGTCAAAATCTGATAATACCATGGAGGGACCACTTATTGCTTTACAATGATGAAAGATGTATTTTTTATGAAAATAACTTAATAAAAAATGTTCAAAATACACATTTTGACATATATACGGATAAATAATATTCACAGTTCCTCGTTTTCAACATTTTAGTATTAGGATTTTCGACTTCGGATTTTACGAAGAACATAACCACGTGTAGCTGTTTCGTTAATTTATACATACCTTGTAGAACATTGTAGATTGTCATAATATAATTTCGTTAATTCATACACACCCTGTAGAAGATTGCAAGTTGGTCAAAATACGAGGTGTGTTCAATTGAAACACACCTGTGCTTTATAAAATACTTCTCCGTCAGACTCAAAATGCCGACCTTTTAACGGCTTTTCCAGTGGTTCAAAAATATGGAAATCGAAAGGCGATAGATCCGCGCTACAGGGTGGATGCTCTAAAACCCTCCATGTCTTTCGTTGAAGATTTTCTTTTACCATATTAGCAAAATGAGCCCACGCGTATGTTTTCCTAGACGTTTCCGTCTTATTGCTTGATGAAGCTTGTTCAAAGTCTCATTGTACAGCTTGGCATTGATATTTAGTCCCGGTCCCATGATCGAAAAAAAAAATGTTAACATCATCTTGCCTACAGAGGGTTGGGCTTTAAACTTCTTCGATGGTGCTGAACTTGAACGTTTCCACTGCATCGACGATAACTTACTGGATGGTTCGCAGTAATGACACCAAATTTCGCCATCAGCAGCTATTGACCGAAGAAAGTAATCACCATTTTGCCTATAGTCTGTGAGACATTCCAGAGATAAGTCCATTCGCTAGCATTGTTGTTGATTAGACAAGAAGAGACGAGGAATACATTGCGAACAAACTTTGCAGTAACCCAGATTACTAACAACACTATGGACAGATCATCACCCACCCCAAGAATTTCTGAAACTTCTATAATTTAAATTTGACTATGTTCTCTAATAAGGCCTTCCACACATGACATATTTGCCATTCTTTGTTCATGCAGTACACCGTGCACCTACTCGCGGCTCATCCATAGTCCCCTTTTTTCAATTCGTCAATTTTCGGCACCATTCCTGCACAGTTGGGTACGCAACACATGCATTTTCATACACTGCTTGCATTCGCGTATGAATCTGCAATGGCTGCACACCTTCAGCGCATAAAAATTGTAGGGCCGCACGCTGATCAAACTTGGACGGTTTTTCAACAACAAACGCCATTTCAAAATCGAAGTTTTGAAAGTCAGGATCGAATTCAAACGCCAGAAACCTATTAATGTGGTGCTTACAAACAAACGTTATTGAATTATTGCATTTGTTTCAAGGCTAAGTTTATCAAAGATGGGTTTCAGTTGAACAAGTCTCGTATAATAGAATATCCCTTTGCGTAATGCGCAAAAAAATATTTTTATGATCTGTTCAGTATTATTATTGTGTCGTGAAATGGAAACGTTAGCCAACACAGAATGAGACGTGGGAACACAGCTTATTCACTAAAAACAAATAAATTAACAAAACTACGGTTAAAATGAACCATCTAATTGCCTTGCCAGAAGCTGTAGATAGTTATTGCTTTATTCAATTCTAACAAACCTGCGTGTAGTAAACGGAAGAAAATCCGTAACTAAAATAAACCCCCTTCAAAATCTGGCTATGACTAAGAAGGGAACACACAATTTATTTGGCGCTGCAGTTGTAAACTTATATTTCTTCTTCTTCTTCTTTGTAAATTATCAAGTCAAAGGCCCAAAGAAGGTATTATCTATTAAACGTACAAAATACGCGGAGTGTTCGAATTTAAACAGGAATGAAGACGGTTATTACTATATTATAACGATAAACAATGTATTAATTTTCGATGTAGCCCCTATGCCTGTCGATACTGTTGCGCCATCTATCTGAAACTTTCCTAATACCTTTCTGGACGACATCTTTGAGTTGCATGCGTATCCATTCTCTCAAAAATTCTTTTAGTAAAACAAACAAACAACAATCGGAGGAAGAAAGATCAGGACTGTACGCTGCATGCAGCAGAAGGTCCCATTAGAGCTTGTTTATAATTTCAATTGCTATTGCAACGGTATAAGAGCGAGCATTGTCTTCAAGAAAGTAAGCAGAAATTTGTCTCCTTGTCTATTGGTTCCTGATCAGTGATCACCTTAACATTACCGCGCTAAAGTGTCTAATAACAGCCTGCAGTAATTTGTATGACGTTTTCTAAGAAATTCAACAAAGAGCACCCCTTGAGAAGTCCACTAAACTGTTACAATCACTTTACCAATTGACAATATAGCATTCTTTGGCTTTGTATGAGCAAAAAGGTAAATTTATATCAGGAACGCATGTGGAATTTTGCAGTTGTTGGTGTATATTTTAACACCACAAAACAATAAACTGCCTATGATAGTGACAGTTTGTTATATTTAATAGTTTTCGTGACACTTTATAATTATTAGAGTTGCATTATTGATTATTACTTGCGAATTTCTAAATATATATTTTATTTAATAATAAAAACTAAACAACAAACCAGCATCTTATTTAAGTGAGGTTGTGGTGTTATGATGTTACGAAATGGTTCTCCGTTTTACCAACAGAGGTTGATAGAAGGTTGTTAATTCAGTTTTATCAAGTTACAACTGGGTCCAAAAATGTATCTCATTCCCTCTCATATCGCTGCAATAAAGAAGAGGCGATTTGCAAACGATTTAAATTGTGTTTTTCTGTCAACAAGCGTGGAATCCACCTCGCACTCACCTTACAACATTTTAACTTGTTTTTTATGGTGTCTACAACACTTCCGACACTAATTTGTAAATTCTAGAAAATATCGGTGAATTGTTACTTGTCTGCGTAGCCTAGTAAAGGTATTCAAGTTTTCTTAATTTTTACGATGAATTGAAGTTGCAGCTCGTCGTACATGAGACTCATTTTTTACAGGAGTGCTCCTGTCTGTAAAATATTTTCATGAATCAAATGCCCGTCTTTAAAAAATACATTGATGTTCGTATTGTACTCACAGCTTGCAAGAATTTTAGTGGAATTTTTCGCCTTCATTTGTAAGATTATTTAGCACTGTTTCACTGGGAATTTAATTCAAACGTTCCCATTTGAATATTCGTATATTTTAAGTATTTTAGGAGAAAAATTAAACCAGAGGAATTTCTTCATCCAGTAATTTGTTATCTAACATTTCCATTAAACCATACATCAACGTGCTAATCAGCGCCATCTATTGTGCAGGAGTTGAATCTATACGTTCCGAAAATGTTTTCTTGCAGTGCATCAGAAGCTTTTCATGTGATTCGTGATACAATTTGGGAAATATCTTTTAAAAAACCTTCCTTATTCTGCATGGAAACTGAAAATAAATGTTATGTTATTAAACTGGTGCTTAATAAACTACTATTACGGGAACATAAATGTCTATACTTTTTGTATTCACGTGCTAGTAGATTTATTATTAAAGGTAGCATGCACCGATGCAGAATATTTTTGTTGCTTACATGCGCTGGGTGTTTGCCAACATCTATTAAAAAGTCCTAGTGGAAGATGATGTTGGATATAAACTTGTTAAAAGAAACATTTAAAAATATACTTCTGTATACTCTTAAGCCCCGTGGAACTGTATTAAATTTAACTAGTGCCAGTATGTAAGCTTTTCCATGATTCAAAATAAACATATAATATTCCTTAAAAGCAGGGTATTTAGGAAAATGGGATAGATATTTATTCTGCCACCAATAGATTCTGAAATGTAATAACTATATATTGTGCAATTAATTTTGAAATTGTTTCCTTCTAAAACAAATTCAGTATTTTCAAAAGCGCTCGAAGAATTTAATGATCAAAAAATTGTGCAGATATTGTATTCTGTTAGTTAACTTATAGACAAAATATTAGCCGTACCATTTATCTTAAATGTGGGTATTTTATGGTTACAGTTCTCTGAAAACTGAATATCAGCACTTCAAAATTTCTCGCTGTTCGATTTTTAATCCTAGCCAGCGTACGGGGAGAATGTGACCTTAATAAGAGATATTTCTATTGAGTTAACGATGGGGAACCAACTTGATGCGGAAACCGGGGCCGATGGCTTTAACTATGTACCTTAGGTAACTAAACTGGATATATATTGAAGAGATGACCAAGCGGACTGTCGTTATTTCTGGCTACAGTTTTATAGAAATAAAAATTTTTTAAAAATGTATATTATTAAATCCCATAACGGACGTCATATTAATGTTAAACGGTTGTATATATAATAATTGTTCCTGTTAGATTTTGTTGCACTGCAAAGTTTTTTTTTTATTCGCACAATACCGCCACCCCCTCCCGGAACCGCTTTACTTCAAGGGGGTGCGGGCGTCCCTTATGTACTATCCACTCATGCAACATGCACCCTAAACTTACTAAGTTAAATACGGTCATCGCCTCAGCCGGGGTCCGATCCCGCGGCTGGCCGAACTGCATTCCACTGTGACCTCGACTGACAGCGCTTGTTTGCACTGCGCCATCGAGATCTCTGTACTGCAAAGTTCAACATTTGGAAATGATAAATTCGAAAACGTAAATTTACGCATCGCTTGCTATAATACGTTATTTGAAAATTTTTTTGAAGTATTTTTAGGTAACCAATAAAATGATGTCCTAACAAATATTTACCAAAAAAATATACAGTTGATATATTTCTTATGCTTCTTTCTTGTGTCGATATATACAAATTATTATAAAATATTGCTTACGTTCTGAGCTTAATTGAAACGGTATAATAAAAATATTTGAAGGAGCATTAGAAAATTACCAATTTAACTTGTTTCTTACCACAAAAGCATTTTATATGGTGATATCAAAGTGTGTGTGCCGAGGCCGCAACAATCTGTTTTCGCATTTCCATCCTTTCACCGTGGGAACGCTTTTCATGTCGTTTATCTCAGCACATGTGAATTTAGAAAGCAATTTTTTGTCCATGTTTTCCTGAAATTCCCCAGCATGATTACAAGAAAAATAAAAACTCATTCGCCTGATATCTACTTCTGCCCAACGTTTTCGATTATATTCAGTCACCTTGTCGTAAGGTTTGTTTACACACCAACGCAAATATAAAACGCGAAATAATTCAATTTGATTATGAATGTCTCATTTGACATAAATGTTATTTCTATTACAAGTACTGATAATTAGGATGCAGTCTATTCAAAGGTAGTGCTTAGAACAATATTACGTTTAACGTTCTTGAAGGCAACTTTACTGAAATAAAACAACAGAATGTGAAAGCTTGAATAAATATCCGAAATAAGGCTATTTGCTTATGTTGCAAGCTTGCGTTTCAGTTTTTGTTAGGTTGAAAATACAAATTAGCATCTTTCGGTCCAATGTAGGTTTCTAAGTTTAAACGCGAAAGTTCATTAATTACCCTCTGCTATATTTTGTGTATACTTCTAGCTATTGTTTAATAAACTCAACGAAGATTTATTGCAGAAAGCTCTGCCATCTTTGAATCCTCCTAAATATTTTGTATCTCTTGATATCGTTTTATTGATTTTATGTATTTTGTATTCTGCGAGTATTCCCAAAAGAGCAAGATTTAATTTGATAGGAAACACGCATAAAAGCAAGCTGTACGAATAGAAATAAGAAATGCAGAAACAAAAAGAAACATGAAAACACTAAATCACGCAGTGGCAGGGAGAGATCGCTGCTAATCGAAAACGAGTTGAAATAAACAGATTTCATGTACACATGTGCTGAATTTTAATATTCAAAATAATGTTGTACGAGGTTTATTCGGAAACTAAAGGTCGTTTAAATATATATTCCCGCTGAATGACGGGCGTAGGCAATTTGGTACACTGTGTAAATGCTTTAATGCTTGATGAGTTACCCACATGTCAAACATTATGATTGCAAATTCCGCCACGTATGACTTTAGCACTGACATCTGTTTCCTCTATGCACCGTCAAATATGTCTAGATATGACCCAGTCATCATGAGTGAAAGAGAGAAAGGGCACTGGTGTAGGAATTTCGGAGATAGCTGAGCAAACTTGCACAATAAGGAACAAAGTGTGTGACCGTTGGCTGTCGACGACGATCTTGTAGAGAAAGTAAACAGAAAGATTCGTGAAGATTGGAATTCCACGATTTCGAAAATGGCTGATATCTTTTCTCGAATTTCACATTTGATACTGTAGAAAGATGCCTTTGCCTTTGTACGAAATGGGTACCGTGGATGTTGACAGATATTCACAAAAACTAGCAAATAACTAACTGGCATTTACTTTCGTTCATCGCTAAGACAGTGATAGCGATGACTACCTGAATCACATTGTGACTGGCGGCGGGTGTTGGATTTCGTACACCAATGTTACAGACAACCAACAATCAATACAGTGGAAGCCTGCCAGTTCCCCCAAAGGCAAACAGTTCAAGCATTTGGGTGACGTCGCTTAGGCGCCCAATTGTTAGTGCAAAACTCAGTTAGTATGAAATTATTCAAATAAGGTTTATTTGAAAGTTCAAGTAAAATAAATCTACATTGGAAATTGAACATATTAACATTGTATATTCATCAACTATATATTTGTCCCACAATACGCTAATATTTCTCTTTTGTATAGGGTCAAAATTGCTTCTAAGTAATGGCCATTAGCCGTGATAAATAGATATACTTTTTTTCCGATTAATCATAGGGCAGTATTATTTTCTCCTTCTCGGCCTAGATATGATAACATGTATTTCAATTATTATGGAAATTTTCTGCACAAGTATCACTTTAAATGAGTTTCTTGGGATTGTTTCCCAAACGGTGATTTGGCCCTAACATATATATGCATACACGTACAAACAAACAAGTGAAACTAAATAATACTTTGTAATAATAATAAAATAAGAATGGCGCCTTAATGTTCCGGCACCAAGACGGCCGGCGACAAAACGGTCGGCGCCAAAATGGCAGCGCCAAAATTGGTGCACCTAATTTTCCGCTGCGTGTATTTTTTGGGCAGAAAACGATAGTACAATAATTAATGTAGACGTGTATGTTTAAGATTGCTGACGTCTGGAGCCATTCACGCTAACGCCCGACCGCACGCGGCTGTGCGCTCTGTGCAACTCACTGAGCAATTCCTTTGGAATATTTTATAAATTTTTAAAATTTTAAATTGTTTCTCTACATACTTACCAATCGAATTTAAACAATTATCTCATAGTGGGGCAATTTGGTCATAAAAGGCTGCTGCTTGTTGTGAGAACTAATTTTATTAATTAGAGGTCTTTGTAGTTAAGGAACGGTGGCCTTAACTACAAAGACAGCCTTTTATGACCAAATTGCCCCACTATATGATAATTGTTTAAATTCGATTAGTAAGTATGTAGACAAATAATTTAGGAGGGTTACTTTTTTATGGTAGGGCGTTTAATTCCTGAATAAGCCTCGTATGTTAAACGTTAAACGTTAAAGTTTCTTCGACGCTTTAGCCGCTATTAATAAGTCTTTCTATAGTAATTAATTAAAAAGCGTATCATCAAAAATGCTTGAATAAAAACTTGTGTTTTTCATCATGAAGGCAGTATTTTAATAAAAAAAATCCTATTAAAGTATTTCGGGTGCAAAGTAGAACATCTGGTTTTTACTTATATTTACATGCATACACAGTTTTGCAGCAGCTAAAAATATAAATATCCTCTACGTTTGTGACGCGAATATCTGGACGTCATCTGGTTCCATCGTTCAACCCCCAGTTGGCCGAAATGAGCACCAGGACGTGCTGTCACTTTCGCCGTTATGAATTAAAAACCTTCTATGTGGTCTGAATAGAAATTATGAGGGTATTTTTGCACTGCGGTATCCTCCTTTATAAATACCAAGAATGTATAAATAATGCAATGTAAACTTGCGCTGATCGTTATTACGAACTTCTAGTTCGAAAGTTTTACCTGCTTTGCTCTAACTTTTCCGAAAAGTTCTTCATAAACTTTCATTAACAGGATAACTTCGCGGTTACGGTTGGTTGCTTGTTTCTTATTCTAATTTCCATAAATGATTTTAATTACATGCTTTCTTGAAGCTTTCTGACCTATTGGTTTATTTATATAAGCAAGAAGTATCTGTAATCAAATTAACAATTAGCTGTTTTTCTAGGAATTGAAAATCGAAGTGCAGGTTCAGTACAAGTCAGGAAATACATAAAACTGATCAAGTTACAAACTTAATATTCCATGCGTGTATTTCCTTCTGGTAAATCTCGTCTACCGATTCTAAATAATCAAGTGGGTGAAATACAGGTCGATTAAATATGCAAATCTAAAGGGGGACCGAACGACAAAGAGGAAAAAATATGGATGTACTCAATTTCGCAGTGGTGTGTCATTTTAAAAATAATTTAAAACGATATCCAGGCAAGCTGCTACTCACAGCACATACACCCCGGTATCACTTCTGTTAGTGAATAGACTATTTACTATGAATAGCAATAAGTACAATTTTAACTAATTTATATTTTGCATAATTAAGAGCTTCAATAAATATGCAAAATCGACTTAATCCATATCTGAATTCTACAACAAATATCGCGAGTTTCGTAACTTATCGGCCATATAACGTTAAACTGAGTATATTTTAAACTACACATATTTATTGATAATTAAGATATTTGGCCAGTAAAATCTTAACGTACATGTTGCATATTGTATACACGAAGCTTGTTCAACTGAAATCCATCTTTGATCAACTTAGCCTTGAAAACAAATGCAATAATTCAAATGGCGTTTGTTAACGTTAGTAGTGTTTGTAAACAATACATTAATTAGTTTCTAGCGTTCGAATTTGATTCTGACTTTTAAAACTTTGATTTTGAAATGGCGTTTTTTGTTGAAAATCCGTCCAAGTTTTATTAGCGTGCGGTCCAACAATTTTTATGCTCTGAGACTGTGCAGCCATTGAAGATTCATACGCGAATGCAAGTACTATATGGAAATACATGTATGTATATGTAAAGGAATAGTGCCAAAAATTTAAGAATGTAACAGAGGGGATTATGGATGAACCGCGACCAGGTGCACGGTGTGCTACATTAACAGAAAACAATATGGGGTGTGTGGAAGGCCTTATTAGAGAAAATCGTCGAATTTCAGTTAGATACATTTCAGAAATTGTTGGTGCGGGTGTAGGATCTGTCCATAGTATTGTTCGTAATCTGGGTTACAGCGAAGTTTGTTCGCAATGGATTCCTCGTCTCTTCTTGTCTAATTAACAAAAATGCTTGCGAACGGGCTTATCTCTGCAATGCCTCACAGACTATAGGCAAAATGGTGATGACTATCTTCTGTCAATATTTGTTGGTGACTAAACTTGGCTCCATTACTAGGAGCCATTCAGTCAGTTATCGTTGATGCAGTGAAAACATTCACGTTCACTCCACCCAAGAAGTTTAAAACAAAACCTTCTGCGGGCAGGGTGATGTTAAAATTTTTTTCGACCATGAAGGAGCCTTGTCGATAGAGTTTTAGGAACCTAGAGTATGTGTCAATGCAAATCTGTCCAATGAAAGTTTGAACAAGCTTCATCAAGCAATAAGACGGAAACGTCCAGGAAAATTGGTGTTTGGGGTCATTTTGCTGCACGATCATTCTCATGTTGCTAATCTGGCAAAAGAAAATCTTCAACGAAAATATGGAAGGCTTCACAGCATCCATCCTATATTCCGGATCTATCGCCTTGCAATTTCCATATTTTTGGACCGCTGAAAAAGGCGTTAAAACGTTGGCGTTTTGAGTCTGACGCAGAAGTACAGATAGCTGTGGAAGACTTTTTCAATCACCAGTTACAAGAATGCTATGAGCAGGGTATACTTCGGTTAGAAAACAATGGGATAGGTGCCTTAACTGTGACGGTAATTGTTTGTAATTAAATTGTTGAATAAATTTTTTATAAAGTACAGATAGGTTTCAATTGAACCCACTTCGTAGAATCACAGACTTACGCAGGTAATGAAGAGATGTTTAATAACTAAAACTGTTTCTTTAACTAACCCAAAAAATCACATGTTCTGATCAGTTTGAATGAAATACAGGTTAAGATCGCAAACCTGTAGTATAAATATATTATATTAATTTATATTAATTTATATTTATTAATTGTTTAAATACACAATATATTCTGGTGTCGTCGTTGAGTGGTTTTACGTCTGCAATGTGCAATCTTTTTAGAATTTAGTGAAAATGCTAGAAAGTCTAACGATTAACAGTTATAATATATAAGTGCAAGTTTAAGGTAGTTTTCAATTTAAAAACAAACGCCTTTCATTATGCACTTTCCTGAAGTTATTCGCAGTTTTAAGATTAACATCCATATAAGAAACGATTGTAACCACATCGCTAAAAGTACACTACAAGTACAGGCTGTTTAAAAATTACATTCATCAACTCAGAGAGGTAATTCCTTTAATTATTCTAACCAAACGAATTCCAATCAAGGTAAACTCTCTTTATTCATTTATTTTTTTCCAAAGATGATGATGAATGGATAGACTTGAATTGTTGACTTGGTAAAAGCCTTATCGCCAGAGGTATTCGTCAAGTAAGTTACTTTAGTAAGTTCAAGTTCCTACTGAAGAAGGCAACTTAGTTGCCGAAATACCTATTTAGGTTTCCTCAATATCGTGGTGGTTACGAGTTTTTCCAAAGTTCATTTACTAAAATCACTGTCTCCAATCAGTTGCATTACTGATTAATTGAATTAATTTAGCTATCGCATTTAAATTCGTCAACCTTACAATAACTGTTGCAATACATTTATTTAACATTTACCAAGAATGCAGAAAAATGATAATTGAATTTTAAGAACGTTTATCAAATATATTGCATTTTAGCAATTAAATATACAGAGTATAAAATATAAATAACTATTTAATGAAATACATGATAAATGTAATTCGGCTAAGTAAGACTTGATGCCCTAATTTTTAATAATTCTAGAGATATTGAAGAAAACACTCAGCAATAATGCTTCTTAATTAGTTGTATCGCCTAGCAACACATGACAACAAAACAATAAAATACAAATAACTTCACTTGTGAGGATGCTCAAAATTACTACCATTTACTTCCTAGCAACCACCAAGTTTATGTGGAAATCCTTCAGTCACATTAACAAGATGCTCTATAGGAATTCTTCTTATTTCATGGACGTTCAAACTAAACTCTAAATTTTAAATGTCCCCAAACAAGGAAATCTAATAGATTAAAGCCGGAGAACGAGAGGGCCAATCAATAAAATCCCTACTCCTTATCCACCTATTTGGAAACATTTCATTTAAAAAATGACGAACATTTATTAGAGCGTAATTGAAATATTATTATGTAATTCCCCTTCTTCTTCAAGAGTAGGAAAAATTTAATTGTTTGGAAATATAAAATAGATTTTACCTGTTAATCGAACTTCAACACATCACAACACAACCAAGAAAAATTTGACGACTTTATTAAACTGTTTACGTTTCACACATTCTTTGTTTTCATGAGCTGCTAGAAAATAATTACAAAAGATTATTGGTCAGTATCTCTAGAATTATTAAAAATCAAGCAATCAATCCTTATATCACTGAACTCTCAAAAGCAAGTTTTATCGATAAATCAAAATATATACCGTGTACTCCATTTAAGATAATATAGTGATATCATTTCCGGCTAAACCGAAAGTTCTTTTAAATATCTCTGTTGTATTTGCTATATATACGTATATATAAGCCTTGATAGCGTGGGGATGGCTCAGTGGTAAAGAGCCAAGTTTTGGATGTAATAGTCAAAACGCTTCACGGTTCGAATCTCCTTAGAGTCGGAAATTTTTCTAATTCCCTGGGTGGTTGGTACTGGCACTCCTCGAATTAGGGTCGCATTAGAGGAGTAACAAGACCATAAACAAAAACAGTCACAGCAACAGCAGGTTAAGCATGGTTACGCACCAACACGGTAACCCGCATAGTCGGGCCCTATAGTGCATTGCACAAAATTAACTTAGCCTTGTCTCACACTAAAAGCGATGGGCCTCTAAGGCACGTGAAAGCTTCATAATAAAAATAGATAAACCTCCATGTAGCAATTTTATTGAATGCATTAGCCGTGGTAGACATTTGCATTTCACCGTACTATTGCCCAACCCTGTATAAGCGTATTTTAAAATAACACTACTATTAAAAGTGCCTTCCTCGGTGATCTAGTGGTTAGAGTGCTTACCTTTAGATCCGAGGGACGCGGGTTCGAATCTGGCCGGGGTGCGCCATATGTCTGATAACAAGCGAAACCGTAAGTCCCGTGCCACTGTGATGTGTGAGCCGTCAAAAATTTCTACTGGAGTTGGAATTAACCCAGATAGACAAAATGATAGTTAGGGTGTGCAAGAGGCCAATTACGGCCCGGGTGCAAGGAGATGATTGAAAAACCCCGTCCTAGATCTCGCTCAATCAAACAACAACAACTATTAAAGAGCTAAACTTAATAATGTTGTAAAATAATATATGGGGATCGTGGTAGAGTAATGGTCTCAGCGCTTGGCTTCGGAGTTATTCTATCAAACTCGCTCAGGTTCGAATCCTGAGCACTGCACTTTCCCAGGGTGTTTGTGGTGTCTGGGGCATGGGGTTTTTCAAGGGTGGGGCATGTTAGACCTGTGAATAGCACGAAATGTGCTGAGCCGGGATAAGCTGGGAGGGATGGGAATCTTGGAGTTCACGATTCTTTAAAAAAAAAATAATAATAATATATAACATTAAACCTTATACATGAAAAGTAAAAACAGTAGAAAAAGGATGATGTTAGTCCAGTGAACGTAACAGTAATAAGAAAAGAATAAACAAAATATATTAGAATAGCTGCAAATATTCGAATAATTCCCTACCATGAACTTAAACGGCTTCAGACGTTGTTCAGCTTGCGCAACGTTTGTTTGTGCCGCTCTATTATTTCTTCAATTTCTTGCTATTTGGCGATAGAACTGGGGCGTAAATAATTAAATGCATCTACATTACAAAAAGCTACTAGGTAATTTGCTCCACCTATGATTGAAATCCTGAAGTTACAAGACAGTGGCCGCATGTACCTACTGCTTAGCAATATTTTTGTTTTTTCTAAAAGGCACTAGTAGGTAGTAGTTAATAATCGTAATACAGGTTGCATTATTACCCAATGTATGTGGAGTAAAAATTTGAATAATAGAATTTGACAGGCATTTTCTTGTTTTCCCCTGGGCATACATGTACCACAATAGCAATTTTTTTAATGATCTTATTACAATTCAGACGCCTAATTTTCCGATCTAGAAACAACTACTTAACTCTTCGAATGGCTCCATGTATCGTATCATAATTTTTGTTTAACTTAAATATTTAAATGATCGTGTTATTTGCGTGCTTGAAGCAAACACCCCCTAATAATACCTTCAATTCTTGACGGAACGGTCTCGTTCGGTACTGCAGCATTTGCAGTGGCACGTATATCCTGCTAATTTAACTTTAACGAAGCAGACTTTGTTGCCTGTTTCAACGTACTCTATTATTCACCAAGTTAACCGGCTCTCTCTAAGGACTATTGGTGGTAAAAGTACCAGTCTATAAACATTAATACAGCTTAAATAATCAACGACGTGAATTTCTCCTTTGGGAACATTAATTGTTTTTCATCTGATCGCTCTGTTATTACAGACACAGAGGCACAGGGCTGATGGCTAAACAAAGACTCCCGAATCTGCAAGGCGGGAGAAAACGTATATGCTGGGAGACAAAGCTTGTAAAGAAGTCACAACAACAGCTTTTATTGAAAAAAGAATGTATAATATACGCAATAGCATTCACATATGGAAGCAAGGAATAAAGAAATTACGTCGAGACGAGCTCAACAAATGATAACACACAGCAAAGCATGGAAATTGTAAACAAGTATTGTGACAGAATACCAAGCCTTATCGATAGCTTATAATTAAAGTTAAGTTATGTATGAAAAATATATGTTTATATCCTGTTATTAATTATATTTCGCCCCGCTAAGTTAAGATAATTAAAGCTTTTAGAAGCTACTTTCCAATTCCCTTTGCAAACATCTGCATTCAATTACAGTTTGCCTTTTCATAAATAAAAAATACAAGACCCCGACACTTTTCCTCCGTCAAGTGTAGCACTGCAGCAGGAATAAAGTTATTTCCTAACCTATCCTCAGAATAAGTTAGTAAACTTTACTTTAAGATATCGTCGCTAAAGCTATCTTGTATGCCTTTTCTGTAGAATCTATTTCCTTCTTCTTCCCCTTCTAAGGGTCTCTATGTTCACCCAGTTAGCAGGAACTCATACAGCCTCCAGTGTTTTTTACTTATTGTGAGCGTGCTCCGAATTTCTATGCGAAAGGTTAGGGTAGCCGATCGAACAAGGACTCATAGGGATGTGCACAATGGCCTTTGGTGGAAGTAGATGTTTTTGGGCTCTTTCATCCAATCTGGGCATGCCAGATTCGTACTACTGACATATTCGTAACATTGTATCGATCCTTCTTAACTAATTCGAAATGAGTAAGCAGCAGAGAATTGTAATTCCGTGTATATAGGTTGTTGGTAAAAAGCCCTGTGCAGAACCTCAAACAAACAAACAAACACCTGAAAAACAAAGTTCGTTAATGGAAACTGAAAGTTTTCCCCTTCGAAGTACGAAATTTCATAAAACTTTTAATAATATTAGTTAGTTATGTTTCCTTTATAAAGTGCGAACCCAATATAATTTTGCTTCGCTTTGCAGAGGGCTCGAGGAAGGGATACCGGCAAGTCGAGGAAATTTCATCAATTCACCGTCGTGCAGAAACGGTTTCAAAAGACGCACATTTTTCTCCCTGGCTACAATCGTTTCAAGGACAGTCAACTGACCGGTCTGTATTTTACCTTCTAAGGAAGTTAGGTAACTTTGATTTAAAACTTTTGTGCTGAAGGGCGCATTGCGAGTTCGAACGCTGAAGTACTTGAATCAAGTTTGCCAACAATATCGAAGAAGGGGAGTCGCAGTTGCGGAAATGCTAACTTTATTTAAAAGTCAAAGTAAATAATATTTGCCAGACTTTTAAATTAAAGAATACTGTTGGCAGCGCAAACGAACGGCAAAATATCCTACGAAAGCTGGTAGACTCTTATTTGAAACTTCATATATAGATAATGAGAAACTCTTTATGATAAAATCTTACCTCTAGTATAAAATTCTTTGAGGTTCTCTATTAATAAACCGCCGTTTAAGATATCAATTTCGCATTAAATAAACAGTGTGTCTGTAAGGCCCGATTGCAAGGTACGCGATATTAAATTTTTTAATGTAAATGGGAAGCGTTATCTTTACGGTGTTAGTGGGAAAGTGATGCTTTCTTGATCCAAAAGTCATTTTTCACCGCCACGTCACGAGATATAACAGAAAACTGCGGGGTAACATGTTTCCCAATATGCTTATTACACAATTTAATAATTTATGAGGATGTAAAGTTCTTCATCCATAAAAATCATCCATCTTGATGAATATCGCTCAAACGCAGGGAAAACATCCTACTGTGGGCTTTCAATTCGTCGAAGTGCACGTGCGAGAGTGAAAAATACAAAATGTTTTCAACAGGCCAGCTTAAATACGGTCGTGATTTTAACAAGGCAGCGTCAATTTAGTACCAACTAATTAAAAGAAGCGCTAAATTAATTCGGCAAATGTCAGCATTCCTTTAAAAACTGTTTAAATGTAAACATTTTTAGAAGGAAAAGAAAACGTTAATTGAGAGAGAATACATGAATAGAACTCGGTCAGATTTTTATACGAGAATCAGCATACACTCTGTGAAAATGTCTTAGTGTAAGCCGATTATAAAGTGCGTTTTCAACTGTAAACTGACTTCACCTTTGGCTTGATATTCACTCGACGTTATTTAATACAGAATACTATTGTGCGTTTTTTGTTTGCAAAACACACAACATTATAAAGGGTCGCTGTTAAAGATGGAACCAAAGCGCTAAAACTGAAACAGTTTTCGATATAGATTTGAAAATTGG
Source organism: Limonius californicus (assembly GCA_014611495.1). Lineage (NCBI taxonomy): Eukaryota > Metazoa > Arthropoda > Insecta > Coleoptera > Elateridae > Limonius > Limonius californicus. Next base: position 4,592 of record JABXWE010000518.1, on the reverse strand, counting down.
AAGATTTATACACTTGCAATTTTTGAGCGAGCCACTTCACCGTTCCTCTATTCCCAATCCGTAGTTCAGGAAAAATATTGTCTAAATAAATAGGTAGTGCAAATTCCACAGTGAGGAGGTGCACCATCCTGCTGAAACCTTATGTTTTCATTGACTGCATTTGAGTTTTCTTGGATCAATTGAGGATACGTTGCGAAAGTGAGATTCCCTTCAGTAAAAAAGGGTCCTACAGTATTGTGACCAAGGATACCTTTTCCATACTATTGGGTATCAGATCAATACTTCCAGGGTGTCTGTTTGCAAAGCCACGCAATTGTAATCCGAAAATACAATTGAGGTGACAAAATTGTTGTTATTCATGTATTTTATATGGGTGGAATTTGGTACTATGTAAAATCTTTTGAACAGGACGTCTACTCCAAACGTAATTTAAGTGTTGCACAAACGTTTTAGCTTGGTCTAGCAGATATAAGACGATCTCTTATACTACCAGCTTTAGTAAATCTTTCTAAAATTGAACTTACTGTTGATTTGCTAATCGCATTCCGACCTTGATGTGTGATATTAAATAACTAACATCACAAACCCAATCATCTTAAACATACATACATACATTCTCTTTGTGTAAAACGGTCCATATTTCAGGAAATCGAGGTTTATCCGCCACTTAATACAACAATATTTTAAGAAAACTAGCAATAACGTATTTTTACTTGTTATCTACTAACCCTTTACTGACCGGTCTTGGTAGTCTAGTGGTTAGCGCACTTATCTATAGATCCAAGGGATACGGGTTAGAATCCGGCCGAGGTCAGTAAGATGTTACTAACGACACAACATCTGGAAGTGCGCTTCCTGTGGGATATCAAGTAAAGCCGTAGGTCCCGTTCCAGTGTGATGTGTGACACGTTAAAAATCCCTAAGAAGATTGAAGCTGCCTCAGATAGGGTTTACAGTGGGCCAAATAAGGCCTGGGTGTTAAGAGATGCTTGGAAAACCATGTCCTAGATCTCGCGCAATCAAACAATGGCAATATTACCTCTTATTGATAGTTTTCTGTTTATTTCCGACGTACTATTAATCCTATGAGTCCAAGATTTAAAGCACAATAAATTAGTGGTCTAAACATAGGGAAAACCTTTTCCTAATTTGTCTCCATTATTTTCTTATGGGCCCCATTCATGTTTAATACGGTTAAATAGAGAAGAAAAGCATAACGATGCGTCACACAGCTTGTTGCTATTTAAAAAAATCAAGTTGGCGGCTATGCTCAAAAACTGCAAAAACTGGTTTTTACTCTGAAATATGCAAAATAGTTTCGAATTCTATTCTTCCAATTGCCAACTCTTTACCTAAAACTGCTTTAGCAAGAGAGCTTTGGTGCCATCTTTAACAGCGACCTGTATAGCATCTAAATGTATAACTTAGTATCCGGAGGGAGTAAAATCTTTCGGGTCTGATAAAAGTTGACATTTGAATTACTTGACAAACTTAGATGAATTCTTTAGAAGTTGTTTTCAGATATTTAATAAATTGAGTTGCACAGGTTGTTTTCATGAGGTCTAACTAGCATTACATTAAGGACCTCGGTGGAGCAGTACGAATACGCGCTGCCACACGTCACAGTGTAATGCGGCCTATCTGCCGCGTGTTCGAAACCCGGCGTAGACAGTTGTTTTTCACTTAATTAATTTCAGGGTGCATGTTGCATTAATGTAATGCGAAAGCCGTTCCGGGTGGAGAGGGGGGCGGGCGGTAGTACGAATGAATGAAAAGAAAGCTAGCATTACATTAAAGTATTTGTTTCAGGTCTAAAAAAATAGCAGTATTCAATCTAAATAAAGACTTGTATAGAACGACAGCTAAATAAATATAAGAATATGCACATTGTACGTAATATACAGCGCAGTACATAATAAATTCTATGACTTAGTTACCATCATCTCATCTCTGAAACGTAACTTGTTACTCATGCAAGCTAATTAAAGAAGCTACATTTGATACATACTTTACTAGATTTTACATAACGTAACATAAAGAATAGTTCAACTACACAGGATAATCTTAAATACTGAATCAAAAATAGAGAATTTAAACTTCTTGCTTGAGTCACAACCACTAGGTAAATTCAGTCTCTTCGCAATATGTAAATTTAACTGAATGCGGTCGATGCTTTAAGCGGAATTACAAGTTGCTTGTAAAGCTTTGTCCCAAAGCTACTTTCTTAAAGCGGGTAACGGTATAATTTGAAGTAGACTATACTGCAATTAACATAAATTTAAACATTAAGTATTATATAAGTTTAAGAACCTTATAGTTTCTGGGAACCATTTTTTTTTCAAATTTCCAAGAAGGATTACTCCTGGATCCAAGATTGCCATTAAATAATAGAAATTCAGAGAAAATATTCCTTTATTAAATTGCCATATACGGTTTTTAGACCTTGTGGGAATTCCTGGAAAATTTATATATTAGAATGCCTAATTACGCCAAAAATCTTGAAACGGAAGTCATGCAGATGTTTGAATGTCGACACTGTACTATATAATAAGCTTTTATTTCAAACAGAATTAATCTTGGTGAACACTCTAAGTTCAGTATTAAAACCACTATAATTATTATCATCTAGACAACGGCACTTCTTAAAGTAAAAGTCCTTTGTCTATCTCATTCAAGCTTATACGTGCACTCGCTTCTACTTTCACTACAATGAACCCACACACTGTCTGATCAATGTCCTTCTTGAAAAATAGCTTCTTCTTAGGGTGCTTTGTCTCTTACGAGACGTAGCGATCTTCTCTCCTATGCCTGTGTTGCGCGTTTAGAGTGCCACAGACATAGAGGACCTACAGCTTAACGTGGGCTCCGAACCACGGGAAGTGTAAACACTTCTACTCCAGAGAAGATTTACTAGGCAGAATACCTCGCTGGTTTGCCATTGCCTTGCGAGGGAGAACGGCCGTTAAAAATCCGATGTTCCGGTACTGGGAATTGAACCCAGGACTCTCAGCGTAGAAGTCTAACGCGCTAACCTCTAGCCTACGGCCGTCTCTTGAAAAATAGCAGAAATAGAAAATCTTTTTAAGTATAGAAAACGCATGGAGAATGCTTTTAACATTTGAATTATGACACGCTATAAATACAGAATTGGACTTCCGGATATCAACTGAGTATTGTTTTCTGGTGGGAACATAAAATGTTCAAACAAATATGGTGCAAATACGCCAAAAGTATATACGAGTTTGAAGTATGAAATGGCTGAGCAGTATCTTGCCTAAGTTTAAACTTATATTAAAGTCAGCAACAACAATTAGAAATAAGTGGACGCGACTGCCTCCCTGGACTTTCCCATACTGGAAACTGTTCATATCATCTTTATTCAACAGTAGAGTTATTTTCCTCAAAACGGTTGTTCAAGTGCTATCCTAAAACCTTGCCTCGTAACGAACAGACTTACAAGGTTTGTAAGAAGTCCCGCCAAATATCTGCGGTGCCCCTTAATTTCCTTTTAATATGCAACCAGGCATACTTCATTCTCTACTATATACGTCGCGCGGTCTAACTAGTACCGATCGCTGTTGCTACCGAGGTAAAATTTTCGAAGTCCCTGGAAATTATATTTTGTAGGGCATAAAAAATCGATTTTTTTATTTTCGCGAAAAAAGATTCTTTGACGCAAACAAATAACAACCGTTAGAATAAAAAAAATATTTTTCTAAAAAAGAGGGGGGAGGGGGCCGGTGCGCTTACATAAATCCACGAGTGTAATATTTCTTTGCATATTCATATGCTCCATTACGCACTGAGCGATTCAGTGAAAACCCCAGCTTCCTATCTTTTTTCGTTTATTAATTAAAGGAGTTTGAAGTTTCAAACTTCCAAGCTTCGTAGAGGGCGCCACAGGAAAATTACGGAGTTCTTCAAAAAACATATCGATAGCCCTTGCGAGGTCTATCGACATATGAAATTTAAAAAAATTCCTTGGAGCAGTTTTTGAGAAATAATTTTTTGAAAATTTCCAAAATTTTGAAAATTCGTAATTTAGGCCCCTTATAATTTTTCAAAACTTTTTATATCACCTCATTTTACCCTTCATATACTATTCAGAAAATAAAAATCATTTGAATCGATTCATCCGTTTTCGAGTAATTGGGCGTTAAACTCAAAATTTTCAAAAAATCATAGCGCCCTTCAGTTTAAAGCTAGCGAGTTCGGCAAAAAACTAACAGATTTGTCTTATGACCCTCTATCGTTATCCGCGATAAAAGTTTCAAAATTGTAATCACGAAAAAAAGTGATACCAAAAAAACATGCGTAACTTCCGCTTCCGGTTTCGGATTTTTTTGAAAAGCTTATTTTTTCGATGAATTTTCGATACACCCCCGCATTCCAAAGCGCATCAAAATCGGAGCAATACTTTCGGCTGTAGGAGCGTCACATACGTACGTACATACGTACATACGTACCCACCCACAGACAGACATTTTTTAAAAACCACTTTTTTGGGTTCCTAGAGACCCAAAACGGATATATCCGTTAAAATCTCGATTTCGAAAATTTTCATGATTTCAATACTTACCCTATACCTATAA